>LGRX02017147.1:0-13954 GCA_001247695.2 Cymbomonas tetramitiformis | reverse complement strand
TCCCCCCCACCAGGCTCACGACAGCGACATATGAGATTTTTATATGTAGACATCGACAGCTCACCTCGATCTTCATTTTCGCATTTGAGATTTTCTCGACGCTGCGAACTGGTCCGCGGACGATCTCAGAGCCTTGCAAGAGTGGTTCTTTCTGCTTTATTTTTATCATTTTGAAGCCAGCAGCGCCATTGTGATTGCACGGTCCGAGAGGTATTATTCACTTGCACGTGAACAGACTATTATGAGTTTGAAGTCTTTTTACAGTCCACCGGGCGTATCAAAGAGGAAGCGTCCCTGGGAAAAAGCGGACAAAGAGCCTGAGCCTATGCATCCTTTTCGCGGTCCGAATATGCCAAGCGACAAAATTGAAAAGGAGGAGGGTGCACTCACCGCTATTGTGGGAATGCCGGTGACTAGCTCAACGAACATCGTGAAACAACCGCCTTACATGTCCGAGAGTGAAAGGAGCAAGGCATCGTCTAATATGAGGAAGGCTGTCTTACGTTGGATGCATGACGTTGATGTCGCTCTGGGTGAAAAGGGGAAGCTAGCAACTCTCAAACGAAATCAGTCTGAAATTGCGACGTGGAAGAAAGCAGTATCGGCGAATGGCGTACATGCTTGGTATAGTGGATCTGAAGGCTCCAAGGCCTTTAAACGAATGGATAGTTTGAAGGCTCAGTTCGAGTCAACCCATGAGTGGCTCAAGCTTCAGGTCGAGCGCGGTAGAGCGGCGTTGAATGATGAGCTGGATGCGAAAGACATGATAGTGGACGTTGCTTTTTTCGTCGTTAGGAACCACCGCAATCTGACTTCTCAAACCCTAGAATACGGCAGCAGGCGCATCAACGACGAACTCGCTTGGTTCAGGAATCAGAAAACAGAATATCAGAGAGAGGTCGACCGCATCGCGAAGCTGCTCGTTTGATTACGCTTGCTGCAAAGAAAAGAGCCATCTGGTTCTACGAAGGGTGCTGAATCGAGTATGTGGTGAAGGAGGGTGTGCCTGTAAACAAATGTGGTTGGGAGGAGGGTTCCCGACTCACCTTTGTGAAGGCAGGCACTGACGCCAAGGCAAATACTGGAAGTTTCGCGATGCTGGGGGGAAAGAGGGCTACTTGAAGTCCGAGCACGTTGAAGAACTCGAGGAAATCCCGGACCCCGACGCTGGTTCAGATTCTAGTATGCCCGACGCAACCTCCGATGAGGAAGACGAGGACGAAGGCGAGACAGTTGAAATCCTTCCTGAGGTTCGTTCGTTCCGTTTTAAGAAACCGCTTGCTTGCATATCTTATTAGGTTGTGTGTTATTAACGTGCAAACATCCACGATGCTTATCCAGTACATATTCGTTTCTGGGTTCTGGCGGGTTTTTTAGGGCACTATTGTACAAGATGAAAAGGAGGAAGCTGTCGAAGAGGAAGGCATCCTTGCTCCGCTTTCATTTCAGTTTGAGCAGGATGAATTTGGTGAAGGCGACGGTGATGCGGGCGGCGCCAAAGAGGTGTCCGCATCGACAGGTGCGTCATTGTCAAGATCACAAGATATCAACTTGGGAGGCTTGAAAGCCCGCGCTAGAAACCCGGCACATGTTATTTAAAAAAACCGGTCTATTATCATATACACTATGGAAACCTCGCTTGAGGTTTTATATACATTACTATAGTACGATTCCGATAAAATCTATAAAAATGGGATATTATTTATAGACAAAATTATTTCTTAGGCTTCTCTACACAAGAATGCGGTATTTATATTGATGTATTCATTTTTTTATTTCTAATATAAAATTGTATTTTAATTTATATAATTATATATTATAATACGATTCGGTATTCAAGTCCAGGAGAACTGGTCGACGACACGAGCTCGACAGAGGCGTGTCACGAGTTTAAGGAAACGGTTTAGAGAACTGGTCGAGACCTTGACGAGTACAGTTTAGACACTTGTATCGTTTTTACGTTTTATCGTCATCGGATCGTCCAGGAATCGCTAACGCTAACCCAACGCAAGGGGTATAAACTAGTTTATACCCCTGCTAACCTAACCTGAGGGTGAGCGTGAGGCCGACGCTAGGAAGTTCCTCCCTCCCTCCCCCGCGATACTCACTCATCGTCGATATATTAATCTTGCGGTTTCAGTTTTACATTATATTATTTTATATATATATTTATGACACATCGGGTTTGGACCAATGAAAACGTGCCACGCAGGCAGCAATTCTGAGCTATATTTGTGATGAAATGCTGATGTGGAAGTGAGGCGGCCACGTGTTCAGAACTGGATCGGTCAAGTGCATTGACGTGTTCCCAATGTTCGGAAGATTCCATTGAATATTGGTGCTGATCAGCACCACTATTCGGAATATTGGGGCCATACAACCCCAATATTCAAATGGAATCTTCCGAACTTGGGAAAATGCCAATGCCCTGTGACCCAGCCCTGAACACGTGGCATTGACGACTTTGACCCGAAATTAGGTCAAAGCCGACAACGCCTGCGAAATGCTGTGATGTGCTCTGCCTAAAAATGTTATTATGCGTGTCAGACAAATACATTATGCAAACAGAACATACACGGCAAAAGCATGGCCGGGATCTCCGCGGTGCGCGGTGATGGGCGAGAAAAACCCAAAGCCCCCGGATCCCACACATCAAGACGTCGGAACGAAAACATACAAGATGAAAACAAACGAATGCGATACACACACGTAAGCGAGTGCATACAAAATGCGGCACACCAGTTGAGCAACAAACACATTGGGCGCGTGTGTCACAAGGGGGCATACGCGGATGGCACATGGGGCATATGGCGGGGGGGATCGGGGAATTAGGGAAAACACACAAGTCATCTGAAAACGTACAGTGACATGAGGGGCACACACACGAAAGTGCATATGAAACTAAAATGGTATGCGAGGATGCAGCGAAGATCTCGTAGGCGAGCGTTGAGCGTGGAGTCGGTCGAAGATGAACACACGCGGAAAGGGGTCGACTAGTCGAAGGTCATCATGCGGTCGAGCACTGATCCTGCATGTAAGCAAAAAGTTAGTCATGCATATGTGCGGGAGGGCGGCTGGCTCGTGGCCGAAGCCAAGTCTCAGTTGTACTTCACTCGTACCCTAGTGCATATTGGCATAGGCATAGACCTGGAGGGGGGGTCCTGTTCGTGCCTGAGAAGGCTCTGAACAAGATCCGTGTTTGTGTGTCAGACTTGTTGAGGCTGTTTCACAGGTTGCCCCTGAGGCTCGTAGCCAAGTTTGCAGGCTTGGTCAATGCCCAGTGGTTTGTGCTAGGGGGTGTCACCAGACTGTTTGCTAGGGCGGCTGCTGTGCTCATTGCTGACACCTTGACTTGGGGCTCGTGGGCCTCTCACGTCCCAGGCTCTGATGCTCTCCGGGCAGAGCTTGAGTTTTGGCTGACTGACGGCTTCCGTAGGCACCAGAGATGCATTTGGGAGCCCAGGGGGGCGGGGCTCCAGCTGGAGACAGTCCATGCGGACACCTCTGAGGTGGCATGGGGCTCCCTGCTGGAGCGGTCTTTAGGAGGACCTGAGCTCCTGCTTGGCCACAGTTATCTGACCATGTCGGACAGACTGAAGTCATCCACTCTCAGGGAGCTCCGAGCCATTTTTGGCTCTCTCCGGGCATTTGATGTTGCTGGCAGGCTGAGGGGGAAGAGGGTGCTTGTCATTTGTGACAACCAGGCTGTGCATTTTGTCATTGAGTCTGGCAGTAGGCATCAGGAGCTCCAGGAGCTGGCATTAGCGGTGCATGGTTTCTGTGCTGATCACGGGGTGGTTTTGTCCTCCCTTTGGATGCCCAGGGAGTTTGAGACCCGGGCTGATGCCCTCTCCAAGATCAGAGACCATGATGACTGGATGGTCAACCCGGCAATCTTTCGGTGGGCTGACCCGTGGATTGCCGGGGGGTGGAGGCACACCCGGGCAGGTTTGCAACTGATAAGAATTGTCTTGTTTTTGACAGTGCAGGTGCCCCGTCTTTCAACAGTGCTTGGCACTGTCCAGGTACGTCTGGGGTTGACACCTTCAGTCAGACGGATTGGCGGGAGCACGTCAACTGGTGCAACCCGCCTTTTCGGATGATCGGGAGGCTCCTGCTGTTTCTGCAGGCTGAGAGGGCTGCGGCCTCCATTGTGGCCCCGGTCTGGACTTTCCAGCCGTGGTGGGTCTTGCTGTGTCCCGACGGGGTTCACTTGGCAGACTGTGTGGTGCAGTGGACGGAGCTCCAGCCCTCTGCGGACACCTTCCTCCCTGGCCTCGGAAGGGCCAATGAGGGGGGGGTGGGCCTGCCGGATTTTCGGGTCCTCCTCTTGCGGGTCTCCTTCGATGAGAGGGAGCCTGCAGGCCCCGGTCCCCGCTGTACCTTGGGAGGTTGCAGGGCTTGTGACTGGGGTAGGGGTATGAGATGGGGGCTGCCTTTCATGCAGGCATCGTAGGCACTGGGGAGCAGTGGGCTGGGCTGCAGTTCTCCGTGACGGACCCGCTGGAGATGCAGCTGCGGGCAGACATGCTGTTGGCGGTGTCTGGCACCCGTGAGGCTAGCACCATGCGGGGCTACTCTCGAGTGTTCGTGCGGTACCAGGCCTTCTGTCAGGACCGTGACCCGCCCAGGGTGCCTGTTCCTGCCGACCCGGTCACGGTGGCTATGTACTTGCAGTACATAGCCAATGCGGCCAGGACATTCTCTGTGGTGAAGACCGCTTCGGCTATGGTCTTCACTGCTCATGACTTGGCTCTGGTCCCGGCGGACCGGAACCCCACTTCTCATCGGCTGGTGGCCGCGGTACGGGAGGCGGCTCACAGGAGGCTGGGGGACAGGCGGCTCAACAGGAAGGAGCCGCTGGAGTTTGCTTTTGTGCAGAGTGGTGCCCGTTGCTGGTTGATGCTGGGAGGGGTCACTCGGCAGATGTTTGCTACACTGGGTTTGGACATGTGGACACGCTTTTGGCGGTATGACTGTGCAGAGAAGGTGAGGGTACGGGATATGAAGAAGTTCAGTGAGACCCACATGGCCACCGTCCTGGAGAAGCGGAAGACGGACAAGTACAGGTATGGTCAGCTGGTGGAGGTTGCTCGGGCGGCAGAGGGGCAGCCTTTGTGCCCGGTGGAGGTCAGTCAGAGGTGGGTTGACACTCAGATTGCACGGGGGGTGCAGCCCGATGAGCCACTGTTCCAGCAGATTGATGGCAGGCGGTTTCGGCGGGACCCGTCGGCTGACTGCCTGACGGGGAAGAGGCTGGACTATCCTCAGTTGAGGAAGTACCTGTTCAGGATGCTTGGTGAGGCATCCGGGCAGGACCCCGAGGCTCTGAGGCAGCTGTATGGGACCCAGTCCCTGCGGTCTGGTGGGGCCACGGCGGTGGCTGCGGCTGACCAGGTTACTGATTTCGAGTTCAATCAGTACGGTGGCTGGAGCTCGTCGGCGGCTGCGGCCACCTACAAGGCTACCAATCTCAACCGCAGGCTGGCGGTGTCCAGAAGCATGCCCCATGCTCAGCAGAGTAGGCGGCCCTTCTTGCCTGATTGCTTGATTGCTGCCATGCATTGTACGTGCACTGCTTTGTGGTGATCTTTGTGTGCTTGCACCGGCCGGGTTTCCATTCACATATGTGTCATATGTGTCATGCAAGCTGGGCTATGTAGCCGCAGCTGATTAGAAAACTGATGGTTTTTTTTAGTCAGGCTCAGTGCGAAGGCTTCTTGCCGTGTTCTTGTGAGTGTGTGGACTTTCCCACCCGCCTCCCTTGTGCTTCGGTACGGATGTGGAGAGGCCGCTTTCAGTGCAGGAGCTGCAGGACTTGGAGGACCTGGAGCAGCTGGGCTCTGAGCTAGAGGCTGTGCAGATCCGGCCCGCAGAGGGGCAGTCGGCTCATTAGAGTGTAGGTAGGGGAGACTAGGACCTGTGCCTATTCAGTGCCGACCGTTGTGATGAGAGGTAGCTACAGTTATCCTTCGATGGGGGGCTGCGAAGCTGCCTCATGCTGCTTCTCATCTAGGCATTGTTCAGTAGGCTTTGCTGGGTGATGGTTTTGTTATTGCTGTCATGCCTGGCTCTGTGCTGGAGCGGGTAATTGTGCTTTTTGAGGGTTTCAGCCCTAGCTTAGCATTTTTAGGTCCATAGTACACTTTATGGCTACTACCCGATGGTCCTTACGGTAGGACCTAGAACGCTGTAGGTCCTACCATAAGGACCACTTTTTCAATAATTTTTTAAGGTGTCCTATTGGTATCGTGAATGGCTACCCTCCGGTTTATGGCATATTTAGGACCTGAACTCAGTCCCCTCTTTCCCACTTGCCGAGTTTTAACCCAAGCGGGATGCTACACTACCCGTATTAGGCACGGGTAGCGTAAAAAATCGCCGAGAACTTTTCCAAAGCCAAAAATCTCTTAAAATAATAGCACAACTTTCATAATTTTTCGCCGACAGACTATGGAGGCTGAGCATGCGTCCAATGATCCAGTAGCACCGTAGCATTATATACAATCATGTTTAGAATAGAGCACAAGTCGATCACCTCGTAGCGGACATCTAGCTGCACCCCAATCAACCTGTCCCATCATTTTTAGTCAAATGTCATAAAATTTAAGAGTCAATTTTGGCTTTGGTCTGAAGTCGGGGATGCTATATTGAATGCGCACATGCCGCTTACACACTATTACCTCGCTATTGTCGCCATATAGACACAATAATTGAATTTTCGAGCCATCGACATAGGCAGAATGTGCGATATTTTGGCGTGTATTCATCGTTGAGCCGGACGAAGGGCATCATTATTTTGGGCGATTTAGTGCATTTTCCAGCTTTGACAGCCAATGCTGCTTCAGCCACTATTTTGAGGGCCAAGATGAACTCGGATGGAATTTTTGACAAGACACTACAGAAAGAGCAGCTCGAGAACTTGACGACACGGGTCTCGAAATTTTCGTAGGACCTATTGTGAAGCGGATAGCCGGGCTTAAATGTAGGTCCTTATGGTAGGACCTAGCTTTTTTTGCTGAAATTCGAAAAAAAAACACCACGAAAGCGTGCGCAATTTAAGCACTCCAAAGGTCACCCTATGCATGCACCCACAACTTGAAATATTCATTTGACTCATAAATAGGATGGGTGATCGCACGTTGAACTAATCACGTGATGTTTATGCGAGGAAAACACATTTGCACGTAGGTCCTTATGGTAGGACTTTGAATTTGGGTAGTAGCCATTTAGGGTAATGATAGTATTTGTGGGCCTCAGTCCTTTGGCACGAGGCGAGGGGCATGTGCCCGCATGCAGAAGGTGGCAGAAATATAGTTCGGCGGTAATGGTTACGGAAGCTGCAGACCTGAGACAGGTCGTCATCGTCATTTCGCCGGATCCGAGGTGCCACCGCTGCGAGGTGCACATGGTAAAGCTGCGAACGGAAGGTCAAAGGCAAAGGGGAAGGCAAAGGGTTTAAGATTTAGCGGCAGTAGGAATAGTTTTCAGAAGCATATGAAAAGTATTCTAGTGCTTCTGAAAACTATTCCTACTTCTTCTATATCCTAAACCCTTTGCCTTGCCTTTTACTGCTGCACGCGACCGGCAAGCATCTTTGAAACTTCCGAGTTTCAAAGATGCGTTTTGTATTTTGGGTGCACCCTAAAATTACAAAACAGCCGAGCGCTTCCCGTTTGTGCGGGATATTCACATTTATTCCATGGCATATTTCATATGAAATATACACATAAGCACGAAGGCATCGGCCACGCATCTTTGAAACTAACGAGTTTCAAAGATGCGTTTTTGGTCATTTGGGTGCGCATACCCAAATAACAAATCAGCCGAGCGCTTCCCGTTGGCGTGGGGTATCCATCGCTTGAATGTTGAATATTCATTATGATATGAGTTAGCATGCGAGGTTGCGAAGGCATCGGGACAGAATCTACGAAACTGTCCTATGCCTTTGCCTTTGGGTTTGGGTTCGAACGTACCCAAACCCAAAGATGCCAAACAGCCGAGGGCTTCCCGTGCGTCCTAGCGCACGAAACTTGGCACAAATACTGCCAAGATAAATATCTTTAAGTTACCTGAAGCTCAAGGCTTCAAGTTACTTGTGCGCGAAACGCGCAATTTGTTTCTAAGGCAGATGTTTTGGGTTTGGGTTCGAACCCAAACTCAAAGATGCCAAACAGCCGAGGGCTTCCCGTGCGTCCTAGAGCACGAAACTTGGCACAAATACTGCCAAGATACATATCTTTAAGTTACCTGAAGCTCAAGGCTTCAAGTTACTTGTGCGCGAAACGCGCAATTTGTTTCTAAGGCAGATGTTTTGGGTTTGGGTTCGAACCCAAACTCAAAGATGCCAAACAGCCGAGGGCTTCCCGTGCGTCCTAGAGCACGAAGCTTGGCACAAATACTGCCAAGGGATATATCTTTAAGTTACCTGAAGCTCAAGGCTTCAAGTTACTTGTGCGCCCAACGCGCAATTTATTTCTAAGGCAGATGTTTTGGGTTCGGGTTTGGGTTCGAACCCAAACCCAAACCCAAAGATGCCAAGCAGCCGAGGGTTTCCCCTGCGTGTGCATGTGAGTTAATTCATATGAAATATTCCATGGAATACATGTGAATATCCCGCACAAACGGGAAGCGCTCGGCTGTTTTGTAATTTTAGGGTGCACCCAAAATACAAAACGCATCTTTGAAACTCGGAAGTTTCAAAGATGTTTGCCGGTCGCGTGCAGCAGTAAAAGGCAAGGCAAAGGGTTTAGGATATAGAAGAAGTAGGAATAGTTTTCAGAAGCACTAGAATACTTTCCATATGCTTCTGAAAACTATTCCTACTGCCGCTAAATCTTAAACCCTTTGCCTTTCCCTTTGCCTTTGACCTTCCGTTCGCAGCTTTACCATGTGCACCTCGGAGCGGTGGCATGGCACCTCGGATCCGGCGAAATGACGATGACGACCTGTCTCAGGTCTGATGACATGACATCTCGATCGCGCGGAATCAGTTCCCACTTCGTGTCAAATATCGTTTACCCCAATTTCCCCCCTTGGGGAGGGGCGTGGTCGCGAAGCGGGTCTTGATGCGGCGGTCCGGCTTGTCTGCGCGGGGAGTGTACCCGCGCGTGGCCGGCTCGGACCGGTCGGGTGCGACAAACGCGGCCAATTGCCGCTTCAAGTCGAGGACCATGGTCCTCAAGTCCGCGAGCTCACCGGGTCCACCGGAGTCATCGGTGTCCCCCTCCATGAAATGCGTGCCATGAGAGTACCGGTGTGCGGACGCCGTGGCGGTGCCCGCCCGCACGTGCTCGGAGTAGCACTCACGCACCCATTGCTGAATTGTGAGGAGGTCGTGAGCGGCACGTTGATCGTGGAGAAGCAACCGGGACACCACCGGCTGGTAGAAGGTGGTGTCGAGGGCCTTGATGAACAACGCCTTCACGTCCTCGTCCAGGAGCGTCGCTCGCGTCCTCGCGGCCTTCAGAGCGGCGTTGAAGTCCCCGATCTTGTCATGCGGGTCCACGCCCGCAGAGATGCGGATGCCCAACATGTCCGCTTGACCCTGAAAGGGGTCACCCGCGGGGATCATGCGACGGGCAAACTCAAGCAGTACGCGCTTACCGTCGGACGGGAAGCTGGAGTGCGAAGAGTCCATCCAGTCCGCTGCGGGCGACGCGGGGTCAACCATTAGCTCGAGCGCGGAGAACAACAAGCCGTTGGCCTCCACACGGCCGGGTAGGGTAGCATCGTCCAACAGGCGCGAAGCCGATGTCCTCCGTGACAAATGCCGTCTGGAGCGCAGAGACCATCCTGGCGAAGAGCGCGGACGCGTGGCACTCAGTCCCGGAAAATCGTCCGTTCTTGTCCTCGAACAACTTTTGACGAACGGTCTTGGAGACCTTCATGTCGAACTGTTCCCTCTGAAGTGTACGCACCGAGGCTAGGAACGTAGCACCTGCCGAATTGGCAGCCGGCTGTGCTGCCGGCGGCGTGGCTGGAGTGTTGACGTGTCTCGCAGCTGCTGAATCAAACATCGTGGATAATGGCTATTACCCTTCGGGTGGCTTAAGCCACCCTAACAGCGATTTAGGGTGGCTTAAGCCACCTTAACGTTTTCAATTATTGGGGGAGCTATCGGCACCGGAAACTAGATTTTTTTAGCTCAAAATGACGGCGACAATGTCTTCTTTTAGACACTATATGCACTATTCGGCGAGCCCAAGTTCCCGGTGAGCAATTTTGGGAAGTATCCAAGAGGGTGCAACATTTAGTGAATTTTGAGCGATTTTTTCCGGTTTTTGCATACCCATGCTACTTCAACCGAGATTTTGAGGGTCAAGATGACCTCGGATCAAACTTTTGGCAACACACTGCAGAAAGAGCAGCTCGAGATCTTGACATCACCGGTCTCCAAATTTTGAAAAACGCCTTCGAGGAAGCCCCCGTGAGCTAATTGGTTTAAGGTGGCTTAAGCCATCTTAAGGAAAATTGGGAAATACCCACCCTACTTCAACCGAGATTTTGAGGGTCAAGATGAACTCAGATCAAACTTTTGATAAGACACTGCAGAAGGAGCAGCTCAAGATCTTGACGACATAGGTCTCCAAATTTTGAAAGCACCGCCGAGGAAGCCCCAATGAGCCCTTCAAGTTAAGGTGGCTTAAGCCACCTTAAGCTGCGGGTAATAGGCAATAATGCGCGTCGGCGATTCGCCATGCTAGCGGTGGCTCGAGTAGAAGCAACCACTGATGAGAAGGACTGAAGGGGCGGAGTGAGGCAAAGGAACGTGAGAGATGCGGCAGTCGTGGGCGGCCAAGAAACGTGCGGGTCGCCGATACAGCAACCGTGAGAGATCAAATAAATCCGGTAAGTCGTGTGGAATAGGCGGCCAATACGCAACGGTGTGGGATCCAACCAGAGAACGCAAACCAGTCCAACGTTAAATCCCGCAAGAAAATTTTCCCTTCAACCGGCGCGGCGTGCCGTAAATCAACCCGCCAACAAAATTTAGGCCATGCCCGTGACTGCCGGCGTTCTCACGCGCGGAGCGCCTCACGCTCCATCCCAGGCGTCCGAGCTTAGCCACTCATAGTGGCAATCTCGCAGTGGCTAAATAAAACGCAAGTGGGACCAAACTTGGTAGAAATATAGTTCGGCGGAAATATATATCTAACTGGTGAGATAACCCTGAGTTAAGGGTTACGGAATCATAACGGTAAAGTGTGTCTTGATAAAGAGAGAGATAACATAAATACCTAACGGGTGTTTCCCGTCTACTGGTGACGGTCACCCAACCTACTATAGGAAGTGACATGTGACAGTTTCGGGTGTCACAGTGTCCGGAATCCAGCAGAAGGCTGGGGTCGGCAGTCGGGTCATGGGACCCTGATTCGTGTCTGACGGGAGTCCTTGATTTTTGGCACTTCTGGATTTTTTGTATTACAGTATTATTTTTTGTAATTCCACACGTACTCTCACAAGTCAGAGCCTCCGGACGCGGCGATTTTCTCCCGGTTTATCGATTTTTTTCTGTGGTAGTTCGGAGGTTATTTTCTGCGGTAGTTACGAGCTGCTTTCCATTGCTTTCTGTCGAGAATCGCGCGATCGGCCGCGCAGCGGCCGAAGCTCGTAACCTCTGGCTTGCGAGAGTACGACAGAGCGTAAAAACGATGAATCGGTTCTGGAGCCAATCGAATGTCAGGAGTCGCTTCTGCATGGTCACATGCGCCATGTCATGGAGATGAAAGATTGCGACATGTCATGGAGCGTCAGTCACGTCGGTTCTCAGCCAGAGTAGGTCCAGGTGTATCACACGACAAGCGACAGCGCCAGGCGGATAGTTGGTTAATTCGCTCTTGCGGAGATTTTTGCGATCGACTGGTCCGGAGCGATTTTCGATTGATCGGGCTGTCCGGATCGGCTGAAAAGCTGTAAGCTCTCCACCGACGAGAATGCCGCTTCCATGACGAGAGATTGGGACGATCGACAGGTCCGGAACCTCCGGATCAATTTTCGATTAATCGGGCTGTCCAGATTGGCTCAAAGCTCTATCCAAGAGAGCAAGACCAACTGAACCAAACCAAAACCATTGCCCTTCGCTAGCGTCGGAGCTTATAAACTCCAACTCTGCTCAAGATACTTCAACCCACGAGTTCGCCTTCGATTTACAGGAGTGCCTAGAAAGCAATATTTTGAAAATCGCAGACCCCACGTGTGCTTACTGTTGCAACCATGAGTGGTGCATATCTGACACCGGCGCGAATAAATATGGGTGCTTCAGCCCGCAACATCATAGCACACACGAAATGCGCGTCTAAAACAATAACAATTGGAACTCAGCGGCGCGGTCACAATTTTTACCGACCGAATTCAAGCTCGGAAACGTCAGACCAGGTATGCGAAGCAAGATTCCATAGTCCAAATAAACCCTTTGAATATCGCGAGCCTCGATAAAGCCAGTCACGCAGTCGACACCATCTTCTTCAGCTTCCGTCGCCACCGTCTCTATCATCCCCGTCTACTAATCTTCCTATTTCCGCAACCTCTATTTCGGAATACGCGCCGCTGCTTGTTGTTGCTTATGATGTGCGTTCCAGCTGAACTGTTTTCCGCGCGCGCTGAAGGGCATCAACCCTCAGGCGTACCTGCCCGGCGACTAACGGCTCGCTCCACTTTCACTCTGATGCTGTCTCGTCTTGCCTTGGTAGGAGCCCGCGAAATATACGCCGCCGTCGCTTCCGAAGGCGGTCCCGGTGGTGCACTCTTCTGCGTTCGTTAAGAAGCAAAATATGGCGGAGGACGAGTTTAATCTCCCGGACACGCGGAGAAGGCCTCCCAGCAAGCCGGTGGAGTACTCTAAAGACAACGTGGTCCAGTGGGCTTTGAGCAGGTGTGCGCCCGCTTGCATATGTTGGGTTGTTTTAGCACACGTGACAATCCCTATTTGCCAACACGGCGCACATATTCGGTTGCGGGCGTCGTCGGAAGTGGCGATCAGCCTCGGCTGAACCCGGTGGGTGCGACCTTCGAAATTAGACTTCATCCTGTGCCCATGATCCTCGTGTTTTGCCGCGTTTCTGGCCGGGACCCTCAAAACCGGACGCGAGCCTGCGGCCGCGACTTTCGAGCTGGCCTTCATACTTCACACTCCCGAGAGTGTATATCGAACATCGCGCTCGATCGGTTGGCTCCAAAATCTCACAGGTTTATCTTGGCAGGGTTGATCAGTCATTGGACGAGTTTGAGGAAGAGCCCAACTCCGTGGCAAAGGTCATTCCCATTTGCACGCCTCATCAGGCTTTCTCCATGCATATCCTTTACGTATGCGAAAGAATTTCAGCGGGAGCACTGCAGCGAGGAGGGAAAGACCCGTGAAGACGATCACGGAAGCAGATCCCTCGCTGCAACGAATTTAGCGCAGCGTTTCCGTTGCGGGGACCCACCTCACAGACTCCGCCACTGCTTCCCCTGTCTCGCGGTATCCGGCGTTGCGCGCGGTGCCTTACGTCGTCTGCCCCCGCGTACCGTGTCTTGTGGAGGGCGACGCAGCCAGTTGCGCGCCTCTTCCAAGCTTGGTGAGAAGTGCGTGGGTTGCACACGCGCCAAAAGTTGTCGCTCACGTCTGTTTCTCGCATTTTCAGAGGCTGGTCACACGTTCATATACACGCTCATTCATCTAACAACACGTGGCAAAGTACATCCATACACGCACTCACGTATCGAGCCACGCCCGATGTCGCAGAAGGCTGCTTGAGGGGCGGAGAATCGATACAGAGGGATGGCCCTTTATTTTCTTGTGGTCTGTTCGCTTGGATTGTTCTTTGCACTGAGGCACCTGAAGAAGTTCACTCGCGGAGAGAGCATGTGAGATGAGCACGCCCGCGGCGCTCAGCTCCGAACGGCGATACCCCTCTGTTGGGCTCTGATTTCTGCGTTAACTGCCACTGTGTTAACTCAGCTTCGAACGGCG
>LGRX02017145.1:0-13828 GCA_001247695.2 Cymbomonas tetramitiformis | reverse complement strand
CCCCCCAAGGCGATCCATAAACAATTAAATGCAATAGTGTTTTCAAGTGGTCTCGGACTTAATTATTTTAAATCCTATCTATTGTCGCACACTCTCCTTGACGCAAAATTAAATATTTTTTGAACTATTTACTATTACTATTGTACATTATCATCACCGCAAGATTAGTTATTTTTGAAGCTATTTACTATTACTATTGCATACAAATTCCTTGGCGGAATCGTTGATTACCGCGCTGCACATTTTACTGCAAATGAATTCTTTATGGAATATTACACCTGTGCTTACAAACGATATATCAATATGTTCGTCTATGAAAGACCTATTTGTGGTACATTTTTCAGCCAAATGGCCAAGTATATCAAAAGTTATGCCCATTCCGAGCATTTTCGGTTATTACCGCACTCACTGGCATAGGGTTTCGCAGTCATCTAGGTCTCTGCATACGGGGTATAAGGTATTGAACACAAAATATTATTCAAGCTTCACGCATACATGACCATCGAACTTCGAGGTCAAGGATGGGGGGCTCTCAAGTTGCACTATCGCACGGATCAGACCAGAGATTACGTGGGCATTCCCTGGCAACCCAGCGGCAAGATGGAGGCCGACGGTTACCACGAGTTTGCGGTAGAACTGAGAAGCCTCGGACACGAGAGCCTGCTTACGATTTTTTTACGATTTTCTAAACTATGGATTGTCGTACACCACACGATGCATCCTCTTTAAATATTTTTTTAACTATTTACTATTTACTATTGTACTGACGAGCCGGCATTGGGAATAATTATTTCAAACTTGTTGCCCTATTGGTCACACTCCATTGCCGCGAGTTATTTATTTTATGCCAATTGTATACGCTTCACGATTTGCGACCCAAATAATTAATTAATTATAAAATCAATAATGAAGACACAGTACTCCCGCTGAGTGTCCGTGCATGCGATCAAACTGCTCGCGCTGTCGTTGCTGAGCTAGTTCCAACCGCTGTCTGGCATCCCGCAGTTGCGACGAAAATTTCGCGGCCACTTCGTGGGCGGTACCCACTCCCCCTGTTCGTCGTCCAGCGGTGGACTGCGCGGCCTCCAGGAAGAGGTCCAGTTGAGACAGCGGCGAGAATCCAAATACCAACTCAAATGGTGTGAAGCCAGTGGATTCACTTCTGGAGTCATTGATCGCGAACTCCACGTTGGTGGTAAACAAGTCCCAGTCCTCCACATTAGCATCCACGAAGGACCTGAGCATGTCCTCAATGACCCGATTGCTGTGCTCCGCTTGCCCGTCAGACCGAGGGTTGTATGGGGTGGTGCGAGCCACTTTTACGCCCATCAGCCTCATAAGCTCTTACCAGAAGGCGTCCTGAAACCGCGGGTCGCGGTCAGAAACGATCTTCGTAGGTGCACCATGCAAGCGCCACACCGAATCAAAGTAGATCCTGGCCACCACGGCCGCAGAGCTGTCGCCGAAGTTCATCGGTATGACATGGACCATCTTTGTCAGCTTGCACGTGAAGGCCACGAAGGTGTCATTGCCCCTCTCTGATACTGGTAAGCCAGTGACGAAGTCCACTGCGACATCCTGCCACGGTCTCGATTCGGGATGCTGTGAGGATTTAGCAAGCCGTCCGGGTAAGTTCCCCGTGGCCTGGCCGACTGGCATACTGCGCAGGATGCAACCCAGGTGCCCACGTCGTCCGCAGCTCCACGCCACCAAAAGCGTCGCAGTACCCTTTCTAGTGGCTACTACCCCTTGGTACTCGAGAGAGTACCACAGCCGGCTGTGGTACTATCACAAGTACCAGCGCGCCATAATTTTTTTAAGTGCCCTTCTCCACTCTTGGGATGCTATCCATCATATACCATTGTCTTTGGGACCCAAACTAAGTTGCATTATGCCTCATTGGTCCATATCACACGTGTAGCTCTCCTAATGGATGCGTGATGCCACCACGGTAGTGTTTTTTGTTACAAAGTGACATCGTGCGTGTGTTCAAACTGACGGATCTTCTTTCGAATTTTTCCCAGGCGCACTTGGGAACCAAATAAGCCCGCCCATCATTCAAATTGAAGCTGTATATCATGGCCAATGATGTGTGTGGTCGTGGGTTGGTTGGCATAATGCCATGCGCGTCGTAAGTAGCATGCAAACCACCCAACCCGGTTTGTACTTGTCATAATTTGCGTGTAATATTGACTTTATTCCAGCCTAGGTAGCGGGCTTGAGAATCCAAGTTGTAAAAATATATATATAGCCCAACCGACTGTAGAATATTGAAGTATACACCTGAATCGAATTTTAGAGACCTGTACATGCATGATAGGCTCACCCAATCAGTCAATATACACATACCTCTAGGGTGGAGTGGGGAAAAAAAGGCAAGCGAAAATCGGGAAAACACATTTTTGTCACATGCATGTGCCTTAACGACATGCATATGGAGCGCTGTCGCCATTCACATGCCGTAGCACGTGATGGGCAGGCCACCTAGAATAGGTCCCAATAATGAACTCTACCATCATGTTCGGAGTGTCATGGCCACATGGCATGCCTTAATCAGCCTCGCCATGTGTGGTACTTGTGACAGTACCAGCGAAATTAATTAATTTTCAGGCATTTCACCCCCCCAAAGCGCGTGACCGTAACATGTGCCAAAAGTCAGTCGGGGTTAGTTTCAATGTTCAAAATGATTCAAAAGGGTCCTAAATGAATTTTCAACGCCTTAGTTTGACCGATATACCCTCATCTAGTGCACCCTACATGGGATTCTTATTGGTACTTGTGACAGTACCACAGCACGGGGTAGTAGCCACTAGGGTTTTGTCTCTTCCAGTGTGCCCCGCAGACAGTGACTCGTGGGCATGACGAATCACCACTTCCCGAAGTGGAGAATCCTCTCCCAGCACCAACTGATATCTCCCCGCCGCAGTTCTCCAAACCACTTCACCCACCAGTCTGAAGTCCTGTAAGCACTGGTGTGGGGATGCTTTCACTTTGTCCCGCAGTGAGCGAAGCGATCCCTCGCGGTTGTACTCCGCCTTCAGAGCACGCAGAAACTTTGAGTCCGACTGTTGAGAGATCGTGTCTCTGAAGTCCGCTGCTTCTCCCTTTCTTATCACAGCCGGGGTCACGCGTGGATGCCTTACGCGTGCTGGCTGTGGTCTGGCGGGAGGGGCGTGGACTATCAAGACAGGCCAGCGGAGATCGAAGGCCTTCCCGTCCGGGTTCTCGAAGACCTGATTGGGCTCGCCTTTGTCATCGTGGGTAGGGATGACTTCCACAATCTGCATGTTAGCTTTCCTGAATAGCTTACGCCACGCAGGGAGTTTGGACTGGTGATCTGGAAGGACGAAGACTGCAGAGGTGTTCTCCGGATCTGCCTTCCATTCTGCGATGTACTTGTTCAGAATCGCCTCCTCCACAGTGATATGGCTGGAATTGTATGGGGGGTTGCACCAGACCCGAAGACCTCTCCATTTCTCGGAGAGGCAGTCAGTCCAGAACCGATCCGCCTGTCTGTTGCGACCACCGAAGTCACAGCTGGCGTCCACGTCGAAGGGCCCGAACTTCTTGATGTACTTCGAGGCGTACTCTGCGCGAACGCGCCAGTTCTGCGGGTCCTCCGGGAGGCGATCTCGTCGCTTTCGTGGGGGAAGAGTCGCTGATGATGGAGCTGACTGCTGGGTTACCTTCCCTGGGGGTGGTGAACTCGCTGGTGTCTTGTCAGCAGGCACTATCGATGCATCAGCCTCCTGGGCTAGCTGGGGTGTAGGCGTTTGCACCTTCCGCAGTAGTGCTGACTGTGAGGTGGCTGAGGTCGCAGAAGCCTTTCCAGTCACCGCGGCCTGTGTCCGCGACATGCTTCTCGTCATCCTCATGTGAGGTGAGGCTTGGTCAGGGGGTCACACGTGGGGTCCGTCGGCATCACACCTTTGGCTTCGGGCCAGTCAGGCATGTCGAAGTCGAGGTCATCCCCTTTCGCTCTCTCATAGAGCTTCGGGTTAACGAGGGCGATGGTCTCCCCCAAGCCCATGGCCTGCTCCGCCATGGAGAGGGTCTCTACCGCTGAGAGCCAGCAGTCAATCGTCTGGGCCCAGTGGGGATGGGCTGCGGGTGGCGCGCTGGAGAAGCACTCGGACTCCAGGGTTGCCAGCGGGTCCTTCGGCAGGTCTGAGGTGGGGTCGATCACCCCTGCTTCTTTCAAACCGTCGCGGACGTCCTTGTCTTTGAAGTCAGGTCGTCTAGACAGGGCGTCAGGTACCAGCAGTAGCGCTCATTTGATGTACTCCATTCGCGGAACCCCCACCTCCACGAGATCCATATACCAGCGCGCCTGCCTGCGGCTGAGCTCCCTACCAGGTTCCATCAACCATTCAAGGGGGCGGTGATCGCCTTGAATGCGGAACGAAGTTGGTGAAAATGAGGCAGTGTCGCCAGGTGACCGTGGTACAATGGTGCAGGGCACCTAGCTCTCGTTCACCGGTGTGGTAGTTCTGCTCGGCGGCTGAGAACTGACGGCTCTCGTACGCTATCACGCGTAGGACGAGGCCATCCCCATTTCTTGCACCAGTACTCCACCAAGGGCGATGCCACTGGCGTCCGTCTGCACTACGAAAGGTGCTGTACCGTCTGTGGCACCCTTGATCGGTTGGGCAGGGCGAGTACTGGTGCTGAAGTGGGGGCCTTCTTCAGTTCCTCGAAGGCCCACTGCTGCATGGGGCCCCACTCCCAGGGCACGTCTGACTTGGTCAGACGGGTGAGAGGTTGGGCGATCTCGGAGAAGCAGTGTATGAACCTGCGGTAGTACCCCGCCAGGCCCAAGAACTGCCTGACGTGGGTAACTGTCTCCAGCTCAGGCCAGTCCCTTACTGCAGCCACCTTAATATCATGTTGAGGTCTGCAGCCAACCAGCCATCCGCAGAGATGCAGTGGCCAAGGAAGCGCAAGGACTTCTTCAGCAGCTGGCACTTGGACCTCTTTCACGGGGATGCTGACTTTCCCCCCCTAGGGGGGGAGCAGTGGTGCACCCTTTGTGTCACCCCTCGCCTGGATGTCACTTGCAGTGCTGTCTGTGTCACCGTGTCACAGGCCCCCGAGACACTTAGTCTGACATCTTATTGTTTTATCCGACTTTAGTATTCCGCAAGCCAGCACACCTGCATTTTCACAGTTTCAGGGACAGGATATATATATATATATATATACATATTTCTCCTGTTTTATCAGGTTATGGGCCGCACCACGCTTCCACTGCGCCCCGCGACTCTACCGACATCTTCCGGCAGCAAATTCCGACATCCCGACATCAGCCGCACCGCACACGCGCAGCAGCGGCACCGACATCTCGACATCTCGACATCTTATTTCCGACATCTTCAGCCGTTTTTGTTGCACACCTTGTGTGCTTCGACTTACCGCTGGACAAGCAGTACTTTATCCCCACAATGGCTTCGACCGACGTGAAGGACTTGCTTCCGCTCTGCGCGCTGCCCGCACACATCAGACCGGCTCACCGTCACATTCACCCTCCGGATCGCAGAGTACCCCTGTCTCGTCTCGTAGACCACGCAAGATTGTTGGGACATCGTCATTGCGATCGAAACCGACATCTACGGTCAACGCCCCTACGGCTTTTGACTACTTCAACGACCCCGACGTTTTGAGCACCACACCTGTGGAGGAGGGGCGCGAGGATGAGTACATCGAGCAGCTCGCCTACGCATTTCAGTATGGGAGTGACATGCTTTCCTTTCTGAAGTCTACTGGCCTCAAGATGCCCACTGGCTACACTTTGGACACCGCGACTGCCGACGTGGACTTCAACGCCCTCCTTTCTGGACTGGCTCACGTGTTGTACCCCGTCTCCTACAGCGAGGCGGCCAAGCTCCTCGACCTCGAGCACGATCATGACTTTTACCACGTCACCATCAACGAGATCCTCTTCAGCATCCTTCCGCACCCGCTTCGTGGCAACGCACTCAGTGTCTATCACGAATGTGCCCGCCACCACCCCGCTGACGGCCGCTACGCTCTCCAGCGCCTACGGTACGAGGTTGAGGGTGTGCCCGACGCCGACGGCATGCGCTTCTGGACTCAGATGCGGGCGGTTGTCCTCACCGAGGTCGAGGACCCCGCCCCGCAGCTTGCCCTAATTCGACGGCTTGGCGACCGTCACCAGAAGATCAAGCCGGCGTACAACGACACCGACCGCGTGGCGGACCTCTGACACATCTTGTCGGAGTCCGCAAAGCAGTCACCGTACGTTGCCCCCCTGCATCTGGTGGTGTTGCGCGAGTTGCGGGCGGGTGCAGTTTTCACGTTTGCCCGCCTAGCTCTCCGCGTCCGCCTCGCCTTTCGGGACGAGAGCCCCCTCGCCACACTCTCGTCCTCCGCCACTCCCGACATCCCGCCCGAGGGCTCTGGCTACCGCCCTAAAAGCGCGCCCCAGAAGCCCACCCCCTCTCCGCGTTCCCCGACTGCCATGGCGCTTCGTGTGCAGAAGCAGTCGTTGGCGCCCTTGGAGGGCAAATGGACCGCCGACTCGCCCAACTCCATGTACTACAAGTGGGTGGGCACAGGTTTTCCCTGCACCGTCTGCTTCCGCATGTGGAACGCCACGGACTCCCACTCCGACACCCGTGGTGCTTGCGCGTACCGGTCTGCATCGAGGCGTTCGCCAACAACAAACATCTTGAGGTATCGCGGGCAGCCACTGCCCGCCCGTCGCTCGATGCATCCGCCGCCGCACTCACGGCACCGCCCCCTGCAGTGGACCCACCGGCTCCACCCACGGAGCAGCCTACTGCAGCAGCGTTTCATTCCGCCCGCCTCTCCCTGCCTGCACCTGGTGGGGGTGATGCGATCGGCACCGTCGACGGCGGCTCTCTGGTGGTGCACACCACGGACGATGCCGCCTCTCCGCTGCCTGATGGAATTGAGGAGCCCGCATGCTACGGCGCCGTCTTCCCCGACGAGGACGACACCGATTGGCCGGCTTTGCGCTCTTCACCAGTGTGGTTACCCAACTCGGCCGTCACGGGCGATGTGAACGGGAACTTTCCACAACCCTAAAAAAATGGAAATCGGGTTTGAGATGTAGGAATGTACTAGCGCCACGGCATGGAATTGCTTCTTGCTAGGTTGAAAAAGGCCTCCCTGAGTTACATTCTAACATTTCTTCTAGCCGCCTGTCCGGCCGGGTGTACCGGCTGGCCCTGCAGTGCACCTCCCGCCTTCGGGGTGAGGTGGTGTCACGGGGATGCTGACTTTCCCCCCCTCGGGGGGGAGCAGTGGTGCACCCTTTGTGCCTATTACCCGCAGCTTAATAAGCCACCTTAACTTAAAGGGCTCATGGGGGCTTCTTCGGCGGTGCTTTCAAAATTTGGAGACCCATGTCGTCAAGATCTTGAGCTGCTCTTTCTGCAGTGTCTTATCAAAAGTTTGATCTGAGTTCATCTTGACCCTCAAAATCTCGGTTGAAGTAGGGTGGGTATTTCCCAATTTTCCTTAAGATGGCTTAAGCCACCTTAAGCTAATTAGCTCACCGGGGGCTTCCTCTAAGACGCTTTCAAAATTTGGAGACCCATGTTGTCAAGATCTCGAGCTGCTCTTTCTGCAGTGGCTTGCCAAAAGTTTGATCCGAGGTCATCTTGGCCCTCAAAATCTCGGTTGAAGTAGCATGGGTATGCAAAAAACCGGGAAAATCGCTCAAATTTTACTAAATGTTGCATCCTCTTGGATACTCTTGTGTCACCCCTCGCCTGGATGTCACTTCGTTGCAGTGCTGTCTGTGCCACCGTGTCACAGGCCCCCGAAACACTTAGTCAGACATCGTATTGTTTTATCCGACTTTAGTATTCCGCAAGCCAGCACACCTGCATTTTCACAGTTTCAGGGACAGGATATATATATATATACATATTTCTCCTGTTTTATCACTCTTCAGAAAGACGCCATTCTCCCTGCATGTCAGGGGCAACTGTTTGACGTGCTCGTAGTGTTCTGCGGCGGTGTTGCTGAAAACGACCACGTCGTCAATGAATATGCGAACGAAGGGAAGATGGCCCAGAGCCCGCTGCATTCGTCGTTGGTATTGAGATGGGGAGTTCTGCAGCCCTTGTGGCATGTCCAATCTCTCATATGATCCCATCTGGGTGGTGAAAGCAGTCTTTTCCACGTCTCCTGGGGCCATCGCGACTTGCCAGAAGCCATCCACCGCGTCGAAGGAGGAGAAGAATTTGGCACCCTGCATCTCGTCGAACATCATCTGGATGTCTGGGAGAGGGTACGTGTCCTTCACTGTCTGGCGATTGAGGAGTCGGTAGTCAATCACCAGTCGCAACTCCTTGGGATTCCCTGGCTTGGGGACCATCAGGCAGGGAGCTGCGTATGGACTGGACGAGGGTCGTATGTAACCCTTGGACATCAAGGTCTCAACGCGTTCTCGGAGTTGGCGGAGTTCCTCCGCGGACTTCTTGTAGATGCGCTGGCAGGGTGGCCCCTTTTTGCTCAGCTCAGGGTCCAGGTGAATGTTGGCCTCGTCTTGAGGGTCATGTCTCAGACCATCGATGTCCGGCAGGGCAGTCGTCATCTCCTTCTCATACTCCGGGCCCCAGAAGTCTTGGAACTTGAGAGTCCACTCGGGGTCCACGTCCGCGTCTTCAGTGTCCGCAGCAGGCTTGACATGTTCAGTGTCGATAGCCGTCGCTGCGAAGGCGGAGGTCTCATCGCTCTGGGGTTTCTCGGCCATCATGAGCCAGGCGGGTTGTATCCCAGGGTCATCATTGCCGCGCCTCTTTTGCGTCTCCGCGTACACCAGGTACTTCTTCAGCTGAGCAGGGGTCAGGAACACCTCGTCCACCAATCCCGCACAAGCAGTGCCCTTTGGAGACTTGTCTCCAGGTGCCTTCCCAGGAGAGCAGCCTGTGATAGTGACGCGATCCCCAATCTTGCCGCCGCGGGACTTCCTGAGAAAGGACACAGAACCGTTTCCCTCATAACCCAGGGTTACGGGGGAGTGGCTGCGCAGCCATCTTCCGCCGAGGATAACGTCCACTTGTATGCCCAGGGGGAGAATCCGATGGCCAGGGCGTTCTCCGTGTAGGTGCCCGTGGTAGTATGCGTGTTGAACTTGGCGTACGCAGTAGCGCCTGTGATCTTCACAGATCCGTCCGCTAGGGTGACTCGCATCTCGGAGCCAGCCCGCGTCGTGAGACCACATCGCTTAGCACTCTGCTCCGAGATGAAGTTGTCGGAGGCTCCCGAGTCAATCAACACCTTGACCGTGTGCCCTCTGAGGGTCGCGTAGAACACCAGTAGCAGCGGTCCCTCTTCATCATGCGCCGCTGCAAGAGTCCCCTCAATGTCGGTCTTCCACTGGACTCCTCCATCCGTGCGTATGCTCTTGCACTTGAGGTTGGGGAGGAGATTGTCCGAGGCGTCGCGACACTCCTTCGCCGTTTGCCTACACGCGGCGTAGAACTCTTCATCCAGCAAGTCGATGTCTTCGGTCGGGTGGCTGATGAGATCGTCTGCGCTCGCTGTCAGCAGGGCACCCGTTGAAATGCATTCGCTCGGGGTGGGGCTGACATGAGTGGTATCGATGGTAGTGGGGCTCACATGAGTGGTGCCGCTGGTGGTAGGGCTCATGTGGGTGGTACTCACTGTGGGGCTCACATGGGTAGTGCCACTCGCTGTGGGGGTCACGTGGGTAGTGCCGCTCGCTGTGGGGCTCACATGGGTAGTGGCACTGGTGGTGAGACTGACATGGGAGGTTCCAATGTAGTCAAGGGGGTCCTCGTCACTCTGCGGGGGACTGCTGGTGGAGGGATCGAGGGCGAGTTGGTGGGAGCTCGGGTGGTTCTCTTCAGATTTTGCCTCATGAGCTCCAGCTGCCGCCATCTGCTGGGTGTAGCGGAGCGAATCGGCCGAGGAGTCCTCTTCCATTGCCCCGGGGTCGTCAACGATAGGGTGACTGTCCAGACGGGGCGGCTCGCCCTCTGCTTCATGCGCCTCGACAGTGGCCATCTGCTGGGTGAAGCAGAGCGAGCTGGAGGTGGAGGTCTCCTCCGCCACTTCGAGCGAAGGTTGAGCGCGGTCAGGTGGACCTTCAAGGCTTCCTCCAGGGGTGGTCGGCGCGTCAGCGGCGTGCTGCGGAGGAGTCCCCTCCGGAGTGGACCCGTCCAGCTGCGGGGGCGAGGAGGGAGATGTGCCTAGAGGGCTGGGCCCCAGCTTCCTCATCTTGTACTGATGTACCGCGTGCAAACTGCACCAGGCACCAGGCAGGTCCACATCCCCTGTCGTCCCAGGTATCGTGCCCACCTCAGTGTCCAGTGTGCAGAGAGATGTCGAAGACCTCGCTGCTGCTCTTCGCATACCCTCTTTTTCCCACGGTCTGGTACCGGGGGAAGAGTCTGGGCTCGAGGTTGCGATAGCCTCCAACTGTTCGGCGGGCGATAGCTCCCTCCAGGCTGCGTAGAGGTCGGAGGAGCTGATGCCCAAAGGCTCGAGGGCTTGTAGGCGGCCGTCGTGCGAGAGAAGGTGCCACAATGCCATGCGCCGATGACCCTCTCTGCGATCTTGAGGTTCGCGAGCGATACGTCTTTTCTCCGCCAGTTGGTTGGCGCGGTTTACATGCTCCTCTTGTGCTCGGCTCCCAGAGCGTATGCGACATTGGGTGCGCTCCCACATCTTGTCCACCAGGGCTTTGGCAGCTTCTGGAGATTTACGCAGAGCTGTGCGGACGTTTTGCATGGCAACCTCAAGGGGTAGGGAGTGCAGCTCCCTCTTCCGATGCCACGCAATCAGCCTCTTCCGCGGATCCGCGAGGTTGGACTGGTAGTCCTGCGATGGCAGTACAATGGCAGTACAGCGCGCGGCTGGGGGCGGGGTTCACGAAGGCTCTCGAGGTTGCCATCCATGACGTGGGGCTTGTGGCGGGGGACTCGCCGGCCTCTCCGACCCTCGATTCTTGCCCGTGTGTATGCAGGGCCGTCATCGAGTGGTAGGGGCGCGTCGTCGAAGGGACCACTCTCTGCAAGGGGGTGACTGGTCAGGTCATCCCCCGGTAGTGGTGGGGCACCAGCTGAGCGGTAGGTGTGTCGCAGGCGTGTCCCAGAGGTGAAGGCCACACTCTTGGGATGGGGTCGATGACCCCAGGGATCTCTGCGACCTCGTGCGCGTCGGGGTTCTTCTGGTTCTGACCGCTTCTCCTGGGAGGAGAGGGTCTGATCGCCAGGGGGTGACCTCACTTCCCCGTAGGGCAGGGTCGGGGGCTGGTCGCCGGCCAGTCACTCGTCGTCTCCAGCTGGGGGAAAGCCGTCACCTTCCACGAGTTCGATGCCAGCGAGCGCTGCCAGGGTCTGGTAACCCTGCTCGTCCTCACAGCTTGCGAGCGCCAGGACCTCCTCAGAGAACTCCTCAGGGACGCCGTCCACCCGGGAGAGGTCCTCCTGCTGTTCGATGGCCCAGACGACAGCGGCCACGAATCCAGGGGAGTTTGCCAGCCGGGCGGGGGCGTTGGCTCTCCACTCCTTCAGCTTGGCTTCGTCCGTGCAGTTGCGGACGATGTGCTCCGTGGACCCGCAGGCGAAACACCGGCGAACCCTCGGCGTTTCAGTGCGGGAGAGACCAGGTGGTGGTGGTAACGGGGTGACTGCTGCAGCAGCGGCAGTGGTGGGCCCGTTCTCCAACATGGCGAGCGCTGGGCGGTTTGAGGAGGGGGTACGCCTGAAGAAGGAGGGGCGGGGAGATGGACTTGCGAAGGAGACGGTTCGGGGGGGCGATCTGCAGCACGCCTCTGAGCTGTCTCCGTCTCTATGTCGTTCTCCACCTCCTCAGCGATCTCCCGTACAGTAAAACGCGGTCTATAAGAAGGCGGGAATAAATGACCAGCCGCTAGCTTCTTATTGGGTGGGTGTCAGATTTGAGTTCCTCGCGCCAATCGGAGTCCTTTGAAAATACGGATTCCAGCGCTGAGATTCTTAAAACCGCACATCGGATATAGCTCGCAAATCGATCCAGCGCTCAGGTTCTTGTGAGAGGGGAAATGTTTGACCCTCCCTCCAGCGCGGAGTTTCTTAATTCCGCAGTAGGTTTTACTATTATTAGACTATTACCCAGCGCCTCACAAAGTTTGCAGTGGCAGTTTGGCAGTTTTTTTGTGTACGCAGTATTGTGTATCGATTAGAGTATGGACGCTGACGCGAAGGCGTCTTTAAAGGCTTTGTGGCTATTACCCTTCGGGTGGCTTAAGCCACCCTAACAGCGATTTAGGGTGGCTTAAGCCACCTTAACGTTTTCAATTATTGCGGGAGCTATCGGTACCGGAAACTAGATTTTTTAGCTCAAAATGACGGTGACAATGTCTTCTTTTAGACACTATATGCACTATTCGGCGAGCCCAAGTTCCCGGTGAGCAATTTTGGGAAGTATCCAAGAGGGTGCAACATTTAGTGAATTTCGAGCGACTTTTTCCGGTTTTTGCATACCCATGCTACTTCAACCGAGATTTTGAGGGTCAAGATGACCTCGGATCAAACTTTTGGCAACACACTGCAGAAAGAGCAGCTCGAGATCTTGACATCATAGTAGGTCTCCAAATTTTGAAAAGCGCCTTCAAGGAAGCCCCCGTGAGCTAATTGGCTTACACACTGAGAAATAAACGTGGTAAAATGGTGGTAAAATGTGGTAAACTGGTGGTAAATTGGTGTTTTACCACCATTACACTAATAGTGGCGATATAAATCCCGTGGGTAATTTCCTATTTGTAACGTGGAAGAATTCTAACACGATTTTACCACATTTACTTATAGCGCGGTAATTATATATTATTGTTTACCATTGCTGTATATAATTTACCATGGTACCCCCCTACGACCGGTAAATTGACCCCCAATGGTAAAATTACCACATATGACCGGTAAATTGACCCCCAATGGTAAAATTACCACATATGACCGGTAAATTTACCACGGTATGACCACGGTTGGACACGTGGCAAGCAGGATGCACTGTGATACGGACACGTGTGCAAGATTAGTGCACGTGGCAATCAGGCATGGAATGTTAGATAACTGTTACCAGATATGCTATGCTAGGATCTTGCAGGCGGCATACTAGCTAGGAGGGTCCAACTATGTCTATCAATACGGCGTGCTATATTTGCAAAAGCTAATTTCATACGTTTTCTGCATCGGAGATCCTGCAGCTTTCTGCCAGGCCGTCTTCCAAATTCCCCGCCTGTCACACATGCAACCCATGGCATCCATCCCGCAACACACCCTACCTTAACCATTAGCTGAGTAAACCATAAGCCGAGTCACGCTTGAATAATCACACACAACCACTTCCCAGCACAGACCAGCACCGCGGCCGCCATAGCCAACACACAACGCGCCTCCCGTTTCATGGCACCGCCACCCCACCTGACCCACGTGTGCGGCTCACCGCCGTCGCCAACCCCCTTGGCCGCTGATTCGCGACCGCAAAAGAAGCACGCACAAGCGCTAACAAGGGTTAGTATCCACCCACCCCGCGCCTGATTCGGCGCGAAGTGGGATAGACACCCTTGATTGATCACACCATCATGTCCACTCCCCACCCCAAGCCAACACCGCGCCACGCCCCTCCCGTTTCACGGCACCGCCGCCCCACCTGACCCACGTGTGTGTCTCACCGCCGTCGCCAACCCCCTTTGCCGCTGATTCGCGACCGCAAAAGAAGCACGCACAAGCGCTAACAAGGGTTAGCATCCACCCACCCCGCGCCTGATTCGGCGCGAAGTGGGATAGACACCCTTGATTGATCACACCATCATGTCCACTCCCCACCC
>LGRX02017140.1:0-16053 GCA_001247695.2 Cymbomonas tetramitiformis | reverse complement strand
GGGGTGGGTTGAGCTGGAGGGTGCGCACACGCACAGAGGGTGGGTTGAGCTGGAGGGTGTGCACACACACCACTGAGGATTTCTGTTAATAAAGTGTTAAAAAGTGTTAATTATGTGTTAAAAAGCGTTAACGGGTAGGAACTGTTAATAGTGGTGTTATAAATCCCGGTGGTACTTATTGATTGGCTTGGGCGAAAGTTAAGGAATTATATAATTCATGTTAACATAATGTTAACAGAATGTTAACAGAATGTTAACAGAATGTTAAATTAACACAATTTTAACAGAATGTTAACACTTAATCGGAGGGGTGCCGGAGGGAGTTAAAATAGGCCCCCCTCGCGAGATCGTTACACATGTAAGGAATATTAACAGAAAATTAACACTTTTAATAGGAATCATACACGTGGCACTCGGATTAACAGTTTTACCGGATACTAACACTTGGCAGACTGTAAACGGTCATAAATTAACAGATTTGACCGGATCGTCCACGTGTCATGACTATTAACACTAGCACCACTAGATATTAACAGAAATTCCAGATTGCTCCACGTGGCATGTCTATTAACACTTCTAGCACCCCTAGCTATTAACAGAAATTCCAGATTGTTCCACGTGGCATGCTAAGAGGGACTGCCGATGCTACTAAAAGTACCACTGGAACAGATACGTTCCATGTGGCAAGCAGGCATTCGCTATCGACACAGAGCAATTGGACGGAGCTGATGAAGCTGCGCTGGCGTTCGGTGTCCTCCTTCGATTGCTGCGCGGAGCTCATGAGGTAGCTTGCGCTATTGCTTCTTGCAACGTACCGCTTTCATCCCCGGCCATAGGTAAGTGGCGTGTAGAGGTACGCGGTTTCCAGGTGGGCGATGGATAATGACCTTGGTTTCGAGACGGCTTACCGGTAGGAGAAGTGTACGTTTTTCTGCCTCGTTACACACATACACGCCCCGGCTGTTCATGGTAAGGTCCTCAACAGTGGGGTAGGCGGTCACCATAGCCAGGCGGCACACGGTGTCGTTGGCGGCGGAGTTCTCGGCGGAACGCTTCAGGAAGATCAAGTAGTAATCCTCCACGGTGCCGTACTCAAAAGCGTCGGCCGCGCATGTACTCAAAGCCACGTTGAAGGAGATACGCGTTTTTGCCCGGGTGTAAACCCGGGATGTGAAGTCCTCATCGCCTCTTCGCATGCGCGAGAATCGAAGGACGTCCATGGCTGCATCCAGGGAAGGGCTTGCATGATCGCTAAAAAGGGATCGGACGCACCCCACCAGTTCCCGGTGCAGACGACCCCCCTCCTCGTTTGCCAACGCAGCGGTTGGTACACCGTCGCGGACGAGATAGTGGCCGGTGTCAAGGAGATGGCACACCTTGGAGGAATCGTCAGCCCGGGTGGTCCCAGAATCATGGTATTCGCCGCCCTTGGCCATGGCCATCTCCGTGAGCATGTCCGGAAGGAAGCGGATCCCTTCGTAGCTCCACGCCATGTCGTCCACCGCCTCTTTCGTGAGATACGCGTTCGCTATGCACGTGTCGATCGCCTTACCTCCGACCGGGGCTGGCACCACCCCCTTGCTGTCGCCCAGGAGACGCTCGACCCAGAGCTCGTTGGTGCTGCTCACCACGCCGGTTTCCTCCTCTTGCTTGCACAAGTGAACGACCGCCATGCGCAGATTCAACGTCAACATGTTCATGGGGCATTGCTGTTCCACAATCACCGCAAAGGCCCACAGCTCTTTCCCGGCCTCCTTCCGTGGCTCCGCACGGGACTGGAGGTCCCCACACAATCCTATTGCAGGCCCTCTCATAAAGTAGAGCACCGCCCGCCGCAAAGTCCACCAAGCCTTGTCCAACTCCGGATTCAAGTTCTTCAGAACATCCATGAACACCATCGGACTGAAAATCAAGATAAAGTTCAGCATGTCCTCCATGGTGTAGTTCCCTGCAACAGCGAGCCTTTTACAGATCTTAGGCAACCGGTGCATCCTCCCCGCGTATGAAATGACACCAACCGGAGATGACCGCGAAGGGTCTGAAAAACCGTGTATCTTTAAGAGGAAGATGGGAAGATAATGAAAGAGAGTCTAGTGTGTGGCATCTCGGACTTTCACCGAGAACCTCCAAAGTAACCGATAGGTTTGGCGCTCTAGAAGTTGAGCTAATGCCACTAGAAACTATCAAACTGAAAAAACTGTAGCCTACATCGTAGGGTTGCGAAGTGAGAACCCATTTTCCCGATAAATTACTCAAACCATACGAATGATGTGGCTTCTATTCGTATGGTTTGAGTAATTTATCGGGAAAATGGGTTCTCACTTCGCAACCCTACGATGTAGGCTACAGTTTTTTCAGTTTGATAGTTTCTAGTGGCATTAGCTCAACTTCTAGAGCGCCAAACCAATCGGTTTGGAGGTTCTCGGTGAAAGTCCGAGATGCCACACACTAGACTCTCTTTCACTATCTTCCCATCTTCCTCTTGAAGATACACGGAACCTTTTTCAGACCCTTCGCTGTCAGACACCAACAAACTAACAGCAGTGCATACATATATACCTGGTTGTAGTAGCATTCATCCCTACGGTTAGTAGGTGTGGCCATTCCCTGCCGGTGCACACAAACATGGTTGCACGCGGACCGGGCGAATAAGGTTGGCGCATCTGCCACGCCCGTTCCTACTAAACAAGGCACATGCAAGGTGATGGGTGTCGGTATCCGTGGTAAGATCCGGGTGCTCACCCGCGTATTGCACGAAGTCCTGGTACTCCCGGTGCATGTCATGCGGCGCGGTCAGTCCCTTTCCGTTGGCCTGCAACTGCTTCAGTTGCATGGGTGAGAAATAGCACGTGTTTGGGCAATTGTTCACCTTGTTTCGCAGCATTTTCAGGAACTTCTTGATGACGCCGTAACACATCATGTGCATGAACGGCAGCACGTACCCGTAGACGGGGTCAAAGTAGTCCAGCTGCTCTAACGGCCCGGCTGCATATCGGCCGGTTCGCATTGGATCCACACCATCCTCCGCGGTCAGCCTCACCAGCTCCTTGTGGTCCTCCTTGGTTAACCACACACTCGGATCATTGGCATACAACACGTCCCCTTCGTCCAAGTATGTCTGCGAGATGGGGTTCGCATAGCCCAAGCAGTACATACCATTACCGTTAGGGCCCTTAGTGGCCTCCCAGATGCTTTTGAAGTCGTTGCGCCTTGCCGCCACGGGAGCGAACTTCCCCAAGTCGTTACGCGCAATCGTATCGCAGTAGCATAACATCAGGAACACGCTGAACTGTGCATGCCACACCTGGAAGTACCCGTCATACACCCTGAAAGGGGTTTGGTCAGCATCGGCATGGCCCTTACTCAGTTGTTTCAGCTCTTCCATCATGGGTTCTAGCAACACGTCGACGTCCTTCCAGTGTTGACGTGGGCCAGGGGCAATCGAGATCACACCGCAGTGCTTCATCTTCACACGTTCCTGCGGATACCCTCCATTGCACACGCAGTCAAGCGCAATAGCCTATGATCTCTTCAAGCCGCGCTGGAGCGTCACACGCACCTCCGTGCGCACACACTCATGTAGATGTTGACTGCGGGTTGGGCTTTGTCACACGTCGTGACGCACTACCTACCTTGGGAGGGAGGTCCGCACTTCGCATCGCGCCGAACCGCGTGGACCAATTCCTGCGATGGCAACGCGCTAGTCAGTTGCGGTCCTTTCACCCATCACGCATCGCCTATCGGCAACGTTCGTATACAATCAGCCGCGGCACTCGTCCGTTACAAGGAGTAAGAACATCGGCACGGGTCGCACTGTTTGTCATGCGTCTTTGCTTGCCCGTCGTCCTCTCCATATTCGATGCCCATCCCAGTTCGTAATACCCCTGGTTTCTCCTGGTTCCCACTCGGCGTCTCACGCAGTAGTCTGCCACCGACGCTAGGGTGCTCGTTGACTCGTAGCCCGTGCGGGCTGCTCATGACACAAGCGTTTTCGGGAGCTCTGGCCGTGGGACTCGCACGCTGCTTAGCAAAGTCGTAGTCCATCATCCAGCGCCGCACCAGCCGCTTCACGGTGAAATAGAAGTAGTACTCCTTGGGACGATACTCCTCCCCGCGCGCCGTTTTAACAACGTCGTACCTCGCCTCCGTGCACCACTCTGTGGGCTCGCCATCCGCCCCACGCTTCGTGGGCACGCCGCATACCTCTTGCACCCTCTTCCCGGGCTTTCCCTCCCCGTTTTGCCATGCGAAATTGCGGTGGAACTTGGGACACACGTGTATCGCATAGTCCCATACGCTCTCCGCACCGAGCGCCCGTCTCATGTGCCATAGCGATCCCGGCAGGTTGCATGTATTGCCGCCCAGGAGCATCTTCAGGACTTTCAGGAAGGTGTCGAAATGGTCATCAGTCCACCTCTGTCGCCTTTTCATATCCATGAAGTACCATACGGCCTCCTGCACGGTCACTCCGTTCGGACTCGCCTTCCCGTGCGTGACCAGCGGTTGCGACTGCTTTCCTGCTGCTAGGTTTGGCACGTCCGTGACACACAACGTAATCGCGGGGTCGGGCTCAGCCTGCAGGGCCAGCACAATGTCCTGCACGGACTCCGTCGCGATACTCACTTCGGTATTCATATCCACCAGCACTGCCAACTCCTGCTTACAATGGGAGTCACATCACCAGCGCTCCCCGTCATATTACTACTCCACGCACGCTCACGCATCGTTAGTGGGTTACAGTGGAAACATCTTGGTGCCAGTATGGGCAGGGCGGGTTGCATACCTCAAACAAGAAGTCTGGCAGATCAAGCATATCCTCTGTAGGCGTATTCATTTCTTCCTCCGCCACAAGGTGGGTCTTTTCCAGAGCTTCTACGACATCTTCCACAACGATATCCTGGTTCTCCTTCGCCTCCTCCCAGTATTCCTTCTCAGCCGGGGAGGGCACCGATCCGCAGAACATTTCCCCAAATGCCATCAGGCCGGACATCAGCGTGCACTCCGGCAGCTGCTGCAGTGGGCAATTGAGATCCGCCGCCAACAGGTCCCTCATGTCGTGGTTAACCTGGTTACCGTTTGTCCCAGCGCCACCTACCAAGTTGCCGCTACGCCACCGATCAGTACGGCTTCTGGTGTCCGGTTCCTCCATCACCACGTCCTGCCCTTCATCCGAACTGAGGAGGACGTCAGACGATTCAGGCTCCACGTACGGTGCCGGCACACCGCACACCCTGTTTCTGGCATCGAGCGCCACTCCAAGGCGTCGCAGGCGTTCCGTAAGCACGTCTGCAATCCGTTTGGACACTTTGTGCCATCTTCCCGTCGTCCTTGGCATCAGCAAGTCTTCTGCGGTGAACAAGGCACAAATGCTCTGCCGCTCTTTCACGATGTCCGACGTGCTGTATGCTTGGCGCGCCAAGTCTAGTAGGCGTTGATCGGACACGTGACTGCTGTCCCAAGGGGTGGAAGGGGCGCTCGCTTCACCAGCAGCAGGTTGGGTGGCTCCTTGTCGGGGGGCTTCAGCTGTACCAGGGCGTCCGCCATCCTCGGGTGGCATTGCCTCTCGCCGGGGCTTGATGCGCCCTCTGTCGTCAATTGTGTACCCGAGGTCCGGCAGACGACCAGCGAGCTGATTGACCAGGTCGCGCTTCGCCATAGCTTGGTCCTTACCACGGGCAGATCGCGGGATCCAGCCATTATCCACACCAAACGTTGAAACTCTCGGACGTTCGCTTGCACCCATGGCCTTCAAGCGATCCTGAAGCACAGCGTCGTCGGGGAAGGAGAGTCCCTGAAACATAGAGCAATGGAGGAAGGAGGGTGTTGGATACGAAAATCAAGGCATCAACATGCACCGCAAGTCCATGTGCCGTGCGTGCGCGGGCCACTCAGTTGATGCATGCATTGCACACATGCTGGCAGGGTGCGTGCGCGCCGTATGGTGGTATTATAGACATGCAACATGCAACAGGTGCCGTGACGCAGGTGCACGAGGTGCCTGCACCGCTCTCAGCACCGGTGTTCACGGCTTAAGACGGAGTCCCACACCATATCGTAATTACAATATACCCGGTGTTACGGTGATTGACCCGAAGCAGCTTTCGGCATTGTTCATCACATGCACAAATAAACAGGTATAAGTTTGTTGGCTGTACCATCGGCGCGCATTCCACTAGGTACTAACTACAGCACTACTGCCTACACACTGTATACAACATGCCGTCTCAGCTTGCTTTAAGAGGTGCGCAGATCTGCCGCGCCGCATCTCTTCGGACTTCCGCGGCACATGTCTTCGTTTCGGGTGAAGGTTCAAATTCGCACATCGTCGGCTGCACGCCTGCGAAGGAAAGCGTGGGGCACATCTTGTATCAGCCCCCCCCCACCCACTCTCACCCTAAAACACCTGTAGGCCGACTTGATTCGAGGAATTGCCAACACACTAATAAAGAGAGTGAGTCACGCACCTGGTTGCAGTCCGCGGCTGTCGTCGTTGGCCGCTCGAAGCAGCCTCGGCCGGCAGGTCGAGGCGCAAGGCATCCGGGACCGTGGAACGCTTCTTTAGCAGCTCCGGCAGCTTGTCCATAGGCAACGCTTCTCCGGTAGAGGTGATGTACACGAGCCCCTCCTCGGAAACGTGCACATTCGGCACGGTGCGCACGTGCATCTTGGCAAGCTGATTCTTGTTCTCAGGGCGAGAGTCAAACTCGGCATGGAAGGGAGCGAACTCCATGTACACCGCGGCTACTTTTACGGGGAGGTGACTGCCATCATCGTGCCCCGCCACCATGAAGTAGTAATCATGGTCGCTTGACCATTCGTCGTTGGTGAGGGCATGCACTGATCGGCCAATTGAGCCGGAGAGGACACCGCCCGCGTGCTCCATTTCGAACATTGCTCCGTACACGTTGTCCGCCCACGCGATCCCTTTACACTTCCCGTCCAAGGACTTCTTCATCTCCTTGGTCCACTTCGTTATATCAGCATCTTTGGGGAGGTCCTTAACACGGTTCTTCTTAGCGCGTTCGAGGGCCTTCAGCCGTATGTTCTCAATCAGCTCGGGCATGCCTTGCCCGGACACCTGCACCTGGCGACTGTCGGCTGGAGGGGCGCTGGCTGTGCGTGTGGCCCCCGCAGAAGACGCCGTCCGCGCCTTGCTCTGTCGCGGAGGGACTGTAGGGGGGGCGTTGCGCTTGGTACTGATTGCCTGCTGAAGGAGGGACATGGCAGGGTTGTCCGCCACCCGTTTCTTCAAGGCAGCCGTGAGCGCTGAGTTCATCGGTTTCTCCAGCACCGGTGGCAAGTGCTTGTAAGCGCCGAATGTGTAAGGCTGCGGCAATGTTTCCAGCACGTTCTTGTAAGTAATTGCTTGGAGCTTGCCATCCGCGGCCAGACGTTGCATGTGCTCCAGAAAACGCTCGTCGGATACTTCGCTCAGCAATTTCAGCCCTGCTGACGGCGTGGAGTCGGCCGCGCTCAGGGCGACCAATTGCAACTGTCTTGCCGCTTCGAGCATAGGTTTCATCCTGTCTTGGTTCCTCTGCATCGTGACTCTCCTGCTGCGCTCAAACTCTGGGGTATGTACAGGTGATGGGTTGTTAGCGGGGGCCTGTGGGCCACTCGCGGAAGGCTTCTCTTGGAAAACCGCCGGACCGTGGCTCAGCGGGGACACCGCGGGTTCCGCGGGAGGGGCAGATTGCAGGCAGTCCCGTGCAAGGACACCCTGCTTTTCTGCTTCAACGGCGCGCTGCGGCTGTTGCTGGACCCCTTCCTTGGCGGTCGGTTGCCAGGATTGCACGGTGGACGCGGCCTGCACCAAGCTGGGAATCGAGGGAGGTTCTTGGGGTGGGAATGCCAGATCAACGGTGGCAATCTGTGGGGGCGCCCTGGCTGGAGGGGGCGGTAATAGCGTACTCGCCCGCGCCTGGGCCAACGTCCCGGTTTCCGCTGGCCACAGCAGCGTCAACAGGTCTGCGACGTGCTGCATCCACGGGTACTCGGGATTGACATTGACCTGGTACCGGGGGGCTGGTGACACATGTACCGTCCGGGAAACCGTGTCCACCATGAACCATGGACAGTGTGCACGAAGTTCCTGTGTGACATTTCCGATAAACACCGCCGGCCTTGCTGGCCCTGTTGGACGTGGGGCCGCGGCCTGCACGGCTTCAGACGGGGCAGTGCTCGGTGGCGCTAGGGCTCGCACAGCAGTAGGTGGGGGCGCGTCGTTCGTGACATGAACTAGGGCTGTACTCCGTGACGCCGGGGCTGGGGATTAGTATCGGTCCACTCCGTCCGTCCGTCCGTCCGTCCGTCCACTGTCCGTCCACTGTGGACGGACGGACGGACGGACGGACAGTGGACCAAACATTCTTAACATTCTAACATTTCGCAAAATAGGGCTCCCATACTTAAGCCCATACTTAAGGAGGGTAACGCGTCGGCCCGCGTCGACGCCTGCGTTTTCCCATACTTAAGAAAATTAAAATTTTTCTTCATACTTAAGGAATGTACACTGACTCCCCCCTCCCCCCCTAACCAGGGACTCAGGGGGTATAACCCAGTCGCATGCGAGTGTCAAACGTGCGTCAGAGAGACGAACCCAACGACAGAGGTTGACAATCGTATACGATTGTCAAGCAGGTGAGTCTTGGCGTCAGGTGTGCTGCACATAGACATATCGGGGCGTCCAAGGTTCAGGGTTTTAGTATATATGTTGTTTTATATGTTGGAGGAGTTGTAACCGGAGGTCATTTGCTCACACCTGCGTTCGTCACATAGAACGCACAACCCGCCCCTTAGACTACCTCACCATTATGCCCAGTATTGGAATATTGCAGTATTGGATATGGCCTTTCGATACTTTTACGTTTCGCGACTGCCAGTTACAACAAGCCCAGTGGGTTCCTGAAGACCGTTTAATTCTCCGCTTGTGGCGGCGAGCGCGGCAACAAGCTGAAGAAGACTGGGAGGACTTCGGGCAACATGCAGTTAATCTCAGGACCTATCACTGGTGGAGTTTTTGGCCGATGTACGTCCACGGCCGTAGATCCAGCGAAAGGTTCGGGGTGAGGCATCTCGTGTACTGGTATGAGGGCGGGTGGATCTACCACCGATACTCAGATTTGGAGTGGCGGGGCTGGCGAAATAGACACCGCTACAGCGAAACTACGCACGGTGCCCTGACAGAGCTGGAAAGCGATCTGCTGCAGGAAGATGAAATGAGATGCGCAGTTTGCGGGCGTATGTTCAGAATCTGCACCGTAACGCGCATAATTGATGCTAGCGCGTGCAATGAGGAGACGTATGCTTGGTAGCTAACACTTATGTCACGTGGGTGTACACAAATAAACCGTATACGTACATGTGTGAAAAACAATATGTTTCATCACGCCGTGCATACCAAAACTACCCTCTAGACACTTCTGACAATCGTACACGATTGTCAGCACCGTGTTGCAAGGAAGTCCCGCGAAGTTTATTGTTATATAAGTAATGTTACATGTCTTTTATTCATTTATTTTCGCAGTAACAACCTAGCCTCCTACAATATGAATACTCCTCAGTTCATGGAAGACGCACTTGTTGAACTTGAACGTATGTATATCGAATACGAAAAATGCTGTGTGTGCCATTCCTGGAATTTGTTTTTATATCGCGAAGAAGTGTTCGTCGATCCTGCGCTGTTTCCTACACATGACCCCTCTGAGGCTAAATGGAGATTTATCCGCGAGACTCGGGAAACATGGTATTTTCAACTGTTGGATGCGCATCGGTATCCTGCCACTACTGCGCAATATACGTACAACGCAAGCCAACCCTGGCGCACTTACCCCAAAAACAATGGCGGTTCCCACCGATTTCATTCCGGAGTTGATTGACCAGGGCACAGGCTGTAATCCGGAACCGGATGACGACGGAAAGTGGTGCAATTGCCGTTAGGAAAAAAATACCTAGCTCCCATGCCTACTTAAGACGTGTTGTAGCGAGTTTTAATCATTTATTTTCGCGTTCAAGAACTTCCTGAGAAATGGCGCTGACCCGGCAGGTTCAGCGCGTCTTGCTTTGGTTAGATGGTTTTGACGAGGATGAAGATATGATAAATAATGTGTCCATTTTCGGTCATACACCTTGCGTAAACTGTAATGCGGAAAACGTATATGTGCATTGCGAAAGGCCTATCATTCAGGGAAATTGGGACTTGGACGAAATCTCTGCAGGATACCGTTATGTACGCCGAACTCGGTTTTTCCTATTCTTTACCTTGATGCATCTCGATCGATTTCCCTCCAGGAACCCTTGGACGGGGAGGTGGGTAACGCCTAGAAATCTGAAAATACCTGTGGACAAGATAAATGATTTATTGTTACCGGAGCAGCGCGGTGAGAGTATAGATCAATATTTAGGAGCTTGCAACTGTGCGGCGGATATGCCAGACGAGGACTTGGACTTTGGCTTTTAACAACATGATAATTGTAACAATTATTATAAGAAAATAATAGATTGTTCTAAGTAGTGTTTTATTCATACCCTGCATACTCCACACAGCTACCATTATCGCTACTTCCGTATACAGCGTTCTCATCATTCCATACACGCAGTGCATGATCTAGTGCACCTGCTTGACAATCGTATACGATTGTCGCACGTGAGTATGGGTGTCAGACCCGGGTTCCACGACCTTCGGCTGTTTCGAAATATAAGGGGTTGAAGTAATAGATAAACGTCATTTTTTTTTACTCATAATGCATCTTCCGAACAACGTATTGTTAAAAATCTTTCAGGCCATTCCTTACGGACCTGATCATTCCAATGAACCGTTATATACGTATCTCGGGAATCTCTGCCGAATAAGATGTGTCTGCGTACAGTTCAATGATACAATAATCGGGCGTGCGCAACCCGCGCTAAGTGTTGGGCTAGTCCCTTGCGGCAACGCTATTACCCGCTCTCTTCTTACCGCCTACATTTTTATTATGGATGACGCCAACCTTCGTCTCTTAATTCACCGAGCCCATGTCTCCCTCCTACGCCTACAAAGCATTTTTCATCAAAAGTATCCTGAAATGGTGGCTCCTAGCGGAATGTGCATGTCTCCGAAATTAATCGCGGACCACCTCAAAATGTTCGCGCTGGACACCATTCTTTTAACCCCACTGCCCGAGTCCCCCCACGAACATGTTTTACATGTGCGATTCAATTCGACTGAAAGATCAGAATCGTCCTCACTTCCCATCTTGGAATGGCAGATTCGATGTGGCGATGATACCTGCTCCCCATTCGTTTCCATGCTCCATGTGCCCAATGTTCCGTTAGTAAATATCAGTGTGTTGTTCCGTTACGATGACCTGTCAAACGCTGGGGTGTGGGCCATCGATAGCTTATCAAACGCGCCGGCAACCAATAGAATTTTGAATCGTTACCCCGATGTGTACATGACATGCCGGCTTGCGGCACGCGTGATACGCATTGTTGATCAATATTTGCGCTCTGGTCGCTCCTATTTCCACCCGGTTCCCCGTGAAGAGAGTTTATTTGCCAAAGTATGCCAATGCATGACATATACAAGAAAAACACTTCAACAAGATGAACTCGACAGTACAACGGATGGGCTCGGGGGATGGATCATAGCGGACGATTTATGATCGGGTATGTGCAACATTTTTATTTTGCACGCAGATTGTATTATTACAATTAATTGGATATTTTGTGATACCCTGAATTGTATGTTTTGTGGGTGTCCTCGGTTCTAGGGTCGGAGCCCGCCAGTGTCAAATTTCCTAGCATTCATGCAGATTTACACGCTAGGTACAGGGTCGGTGTGCTCGAGCAACTCTGCCGCGAGATCGTCTGGCATCTCGAAACCACCTTCTGGCTGATCAGCCTCCATACCCGTGTCTGGCTGCACAGTCTCCAAACCTAAAGCATCCGCGACTTCAGTCAATTCCATTACGTCGTCATCACCCACATTGGCCTTTTGTTTTTCTATCAGCGCTATGTCACCTGCTAGCACCTCGGAATACCGTGCTCTGGCCATTTTCACAACCTCTGCATCCATGTCGATCGAAAGGACATGCCTTTGCTCCATATACCCCGCCATGGAGGCTGGAGCCGTTCCGCAAGGAAATTCCATAACACGAGCATCCATGTTGCTGTACAAGCGCATCAGCTCACGGTAAAGACGGATTGGCTTCTGAACGCTGCGAATATTTTGTCCATCTTCTTTCTTCAGGTACTCCTTAGGTGGCAGCGGTACCTCCTGTTCATAAACAGACAACACACGCGAGTCTGAGTGTCGGACCTAGTGCACCTGCTCGACAATCGTATACGATTGTCACACGCGAGTCTGAGTGTCGGACCTAGTGCACCTGCTTGACAATCGTATACGATTGTCACACGTCAAGTCTGGGTGTCTGAGCTAGTGCACCTGCTTGACAATTTTGTTTAGCGGAGTTGCATTCATGACAAGATATGAATGCATACCAGGATTCTTACCATGATGTTCGTGAACGCGTTCGCAAACTTTCCGACCGTTGTTCGCAGCGGGGCCCACTTCGGTAGTTTATTACTCTTTGAGGGATCTTCCACCAAGTGCAGCAACACATACGGTTGCAAAACGCTGACCGGACCAGCCGCATTATTACCTATGCGTCCTCCGCCTCGATTCCAGTATTGAACCGTTTGGTGGCATGTCCATTGCAGCGGCCATCCGTTGGTCGAAGCGCAGAAGGCATCGATGATTGCTTGCTGCCTCGATATCGCGCAGGTTTTTCCATTAATAGTCACGTTGCTGCGGGTAGTCGAGTCCGGTAAGAATAGAATCACAATGCCACCATAATCCATAGTCGACATGCAAATACCACCCATGTATGAGTAGAAGTCCGTTGAATAGGTATCCCATACCTCCGAAAACAGCCCAAAAGGACCATCCACAAAGATCAGATCCACTCCATAGCGAGTGTGTTGCAATGTTTTTTTATTGCGCCAATTGACCATGACTTGATTGCTGCGTGCACTCTTATTCCTTTCGGCGAGAGATTCGTTAACCTGTGGAACATTGCTTTCATCAGTCTGCTTTGAAATACATACGCAGCAAATACTTAATACATTGCAATGTAGATATTTGAACAGCTCTAACCTTTATTCCGAACTCCAGCAAACCCGTCAGAAGCTTCTTCAGCAACGCATGATGGCACTTGTTGAAGTCCACCGGCTGCTGGACTCCCTCGGCAGCATGCAGCTCCTTGTGTTCGATTTTCAGCTCCATGAATTCAATCACCGCGCTCTTCGGCTCCCAATCAGGATCGAAAATCTCCGTTTCGTTCAGAGCATCCGGCATCCCCTCGCCCCGGCGTGACGCTTTCACATGGAGTTCCAGCCATTCCCAAACGGCCTGTAATACGCATCAGAATCAGTCTTCGAACTCAGAGACAGCGCAGACTCTAAGTCAAGGTAACGCCAGAGCTTGACAATCGTATACGATTGTCACACTTCTCAGTGGATTTACCAACTGACCTTACATCCCCATGGCATGATCATCACAAGTGTATCAACGGGGTCACCTTCGCACTGAACGCGGCGATCTCGTTATTGATATCTGGCATTTCTTTGGCTTCCATCATCCGCGACGCTGCCAGTACTGCAGGGGCCATATTAATGTGAGACCCAGCTCCTGCTTGAATCGCCCATAGCAAATGCAGGCAGTTTTCCTCAAACCCCCTTTTCGTATGGGTGATGCCCAACGTCTGCAGAAACCATGCGAGGTCGTATACGGGTGCCTCAGTGTAGGCAGGGCCATAAAGCTTCGGAATCGTGAACGTAGCCCCAAAGCGACGGGCATTTCCAATCTCGATGTAGTCACCCGGCAAGGAGTGAATGTAGCACAAGATCATACGCGTGGCTGCATAGCAAAACATAACTCTCATTAGGACTTGAAATCCTGCAACTTTAAAAAAATACTTGTGAGGACTAACTCACCAGCGCAATCCACAAGAGTCTTGTAGGTATGCATGGTATCCTGCGATGGCTTATTCACACTCTTGTCCATAGCCCTTCCTTCCTTGGAATCAACGCGCTTCCATCGTTTCGCTTTCATCATGCTCTTCATGACCTCATCGAAGCGTGCAGTGTAGAATTTGTTGGAAGATTGGATTAACATCCACACCAGAAGCTTGGTTTCCAAATCAGGCTCTCCGTGGACGTCCTGAATAAAAAAATGGTCGCTTTCCAGGATCTTTGTGTCCGGTGCAACAAGAAGTTTGGGTACACTGTTCGCCCCCCCCTCGGGCAGTCCAGGCATCGAAACGTGACAACAATACCATGGGTTTTGAACACATTTCCACGAGCAGAATATGATCCTCCGGATCGGGGGAGTGGTCCTCACTTCGCGAACTTGACCCTTTTTAAGAGTTAAGTTTTTTGCTGGAAAATAATAGGTCAAGCTTCCAGTGTACCCAATAGTCAGCTGCCCTTTCGCGATTGGGATGTCGTGACGAGAACCATTAGACTTCCGTCCATAGCATTTACCGTTAGTGCCTGCCCGCATGACGTGAAGCAGGGAAGGTTGGAAGTCCCCACCAGCTTCCGGGTAAACGCGAACTAAAGTACGCTCCGGACGTGCCGCGTGCCGCGAGGTAGGTCTTGCCGCCGAGGTAGGTCTTGCCGCCGAGGTAGGTCTTGCCGCCGAGGTAGGTCTTGCCGCAGAGGCAGGTGGCACCGCCGAGGCAGTGCGCGTCTTCTTGGAGGCGACGCCTTCCGAGGGAAGTTCCGCAGGGCGTTTGCGCGAAACCCCCCCATGGTTTACCTTATCTGGACGGTGGGTGTCCGTTGCAGGGATGCCCCTCTGTGGAAGCCATCCTGTCGCGCCAGCACGAACTGTTTGCATTAATTCGCGACCATCTGCAAACTCTGCCTGAGTAAGGACGCCTTTAACCCACTTATCCTCCAATGAACGAATACGACCTTGCACGCACAACAAGTGCTTTGATGAGTTCTGCCGGTCCATCGCCAGGCAAATTTGTCGAATCTGCATAAGGCTATCGAATTCCACCGACTCCAACAAGGTGGAGTAGTATGCCCCCCACGATCTCCACTTCGCGTGCATGCTTTCCGCAAGGCATACAAGCGGTCGTTGGATTTCGGCGGTCATGTCTTCGGTTTGTTCCTTGAATTGCGACAGAATGTGCTGCGCGTGCCGTATTTGGAAAACGAAGTACGCATTCAATTTTGGCTGATTCGACCTGCCACATTTCTCAGCATACCAGGCGAAGATGGCAGTTTCACAGGATACCTTGGCCTCGGGAGTAGAGTTAATCCATCGCTGTAACAGGTCTTTGTGCACGGCATGGAGATCTGATGGAATAAGAGATTCGATCTTATGTAAGTTCTGCCCCCAATGGAACGTGCACTCCAGATTGTTACGGTCATCTTGGTCTGGCCAAACTTTCTTGATTGCTGCCCAAATAGGGCTGTTCCATTTATTGTCGCAACGACAGCTCCGTCAGGGAACACGGTACCGAGTTCGACAGCTTGCACGTCTTCTGTGCTGCGCATGTGAAGAAGCATCGGGGTGTCGGTAAGGGTTGGAAACAAGGCCTGTAGTAACGGAAGAGATATTGGCACGGTATGCGGGGCATCCAAAGCATGATTACCGTATCGCAGGGAAGCCGGCATGGTTTCCTAAGGTACCATGAAAAATGAATTATTTTATGAAAATAATACCCTATATAGACATGATAAAAATATGAAAAAAAATAAGAAACACGTTTGACAATCGTATACGATTGCCAAGCTCTGTGGTTAGGTTCGTCTCTCTGACGCACGTTTGCCACTCGCAGACGACTGGGTTATACCCCCTGAGACCCTGGTTAGGGGGGGAGGGGGGAGTTAGTGTATATTCCTTAATACTTAGGAAAAATTTAATTTTTCTCAAGTATGGGAAAACGTAGGCGTCGACGCGGGCCGACGCGTTACACTCCTTAAGTATGGGCTTAAGTATGGGCGCCCTAATTTGCGAAATCTTAGAATGTGAAGAATGTTTGGTCCACTGTCCGTCCG
>LGRX02017139.1:0-28222 GCA_001247695.2 Cymbomonas tetramitiformis | reverse complement strand
TGCCATGCACTAACTCACAATGACATATTCCCTAAAAGATTCCTTTTGTTAGTGTGCAGTTAGGGCAACGTTATTGCGCAAAGGCTTGCCGTTAGCGTCCCGTTAGCGTCCAGTTAGCGTCATACTCACAATGGAAGATTCTCTAAAGCCTTTAAAAATTCGACTGCAAATTTATATTCGCAAAAATTCGAAAGTGAAACCTACGACATCCACACCAACCTTGCTAGAGGCCCGCTTGGCTACTCACGCTTTGCTGGTGATTGGTTTGGTGTACAAAAAACATGCTAACGACGTACTAACTAAAGCACATTCCCGTTCAGTTAGCGTAACGTTAGTGCCCTAAGGCCTGCCGTTAGCGTACCAACAATGCAACATTCCCCAAAAGATTCCTTCTGATAAATTCACACTAACAACGCGACTGTCACATAGTAGGAGGGCGGGGTGGGGTGGGGTGTGCGTGTGGGGCAGAAATGCTATTTGTGCAATGAACAATAAACGTCAAGGTGAACATTTTGCGACTCTTCGTGCACAAGCCTCTCGCCCGGATCCACCTTCGCCCGAGCCCGATCCCGAGATTTAGTATACCGTTAAGGTACACAAAATGCATAAAGGGTATCTTAGGGTACCCTTTAGAGCACTAACAACGTTATTTCTTGTGGATGCACAGCTGGAACCGCAAGGTTCGAAGTATTCCCAAGACATGCCGAGGTAAATACGCTCAGGCTTTAGGAAAACACGAACACATTGACGAGCCATTTTTTGGAGCGTACACAGAGGTAGCACTTCACTTTTGTCGCACGATCTTTTATTTTTGTCGCACCATGCGACACAGCAATTATATTCTGGGACGACAAAAGGGAGTAGGGGACTCATTATTGTCGCAGTGCGACAAACAGGGAGTAGGGGACTCATTATTGTCGCAGCGACACAAAGAAGACTGATATTTACGGACAGAATATTTACGGAAATTATACAGAAGATTATGGACTATAAACATAATATTACAGTTTACGGAAGAAACATATGCAAACTAACTAACAATAGGTAGGAGAATGTGCTCACGTTAGCAAAGCATGCTCGATTTTCTACTCTATATTCATTACATAACTATGCTTATACATCTTTACAATAAATGTGCAGTGCATACTATTTCGAATGTGAAGTCAGGTATGAACAAAACAAATCCTGTAAACGATTGACTTCTAAAATCTAAAATCTAAAAGATAAGCAGGTTGCTGGGCACCGCAACATGCATTTCGCCAGCGATAAAAGTAAAACTGAAATACCTGCACACAGCGAACGCTAAAACGTCAGAATGAAGTGATACGATATTGCAAACATCATAAAAAACACGCAGGCATACAGACATTCGAAGACAATAAGCAAAATAGCTCAAACTACACTCTTCACAAAAACACAAATTCCACACAGCAACATGCGTATCGCCAACGAGCATGAAATAGTTGAAATACCTGCACACGGTAAACGCAAACATGCCAGAAATAAGATGAACGACAAACCAACCGCACACGCAACGAGAAACAGCACACACGCGAAACAGGCATTCAGGAATGCGAAACAGGCAGTCAGGAATGCGAAACAGGCATTCGGGAATGCGAAACAGGCATTCAGGAATGCGAAACAGGCATTCAGGAATGCGGCGAAACAGGAAAAAGTGACCGGATATCCTGCAAAATTACAGAGAGCAAAGTCAGAGAGAGTGGTGGGACTCGAACCCACGCTGCACAATCTGTGCAGATATCGCCCTCGAAAAAAAAAACACCACACGAGAAACACGCAGAACGAACACAAAACAGGCGCTTGAAAACAACCCTACGGTCCTAGGAAATTGTAGTATGTGTACTAAAGGTGTACTAAAGGCATACTAACAGCAGTATATGTAGTCAAGTTAGTATGCCGCTAGTATGCGGTTAGGATACCGTTACGGTACCCACTACGTGAGACTAGATATTAACGGCATACTAACGCCATACGTCTTAACGACCCGTTAGTACGTGCATATGATGCCGTTAGGACGCCCCTAACACATGCATCTTAACTGGTTTTAGGATGCCGTTATGATGTTCGTAGGACGACGTTGGGACATACTAACAAATGCATATTAACAGGCGTTAGGATGCCATTATGGTGCTCGTAGGACGACGTTAGGACATACTAACACATGCACTATAACTGGCGTTAGGATGCCATTATGATGTTAATAGGACGACGTTAGGACATACTAACACCGACACCCTAAAGGCGTCCTAACGACATGCTATCTGGGACATAGTAAAGGCATACTAACGTTGGTTTTAGCATAGCTTTAGTGTGTTAGGGCGCATACTAAACGCATACTAACTATGCCATAACTACACAAGCAGTCAAACGCGAACGTTGCGAGTATTCACATCGGGGGAAGCTTGATGCGAAGGCATATGCATTGTGAGGTGCGAGATACATTGTGATTGGCGAGTGTGATGCACAACAGGTGTGATAAACAAGTGTGATGCACAACAAAGCATATGCGTGGTTGAATGCACTTTGACAAGTCTAGAAACGTTAATATTTTTACTATCCACAATACAATCCAATCGTAAGTAGGGCTGCCCCATTCGTAGCCTAATTCGCTCAAAACAAGGCTCTAGTCCGAAAATTGCCTCTAGGGAATTAACCTATTCTCTTTAAAACAACGTGCAACAAGCGAGAAATCTCGGCGTTGGTCTTGGAGTAAAACCTTCCGAGATTTTCCACTCGCCCATTCTCATTCGATCTGAAAAAGCAAGTGGAAAAATAAACCAACACTTAGTCAAGTGAGAAACTTCACACAAAAGCACAACAAATTAGGTTCTAACTTAGAAAGGGTATAGCTTTTACCTTAAGTCTTGGCGTTGGTCATGGGCTGAAAATTTGCTTTCTCTACTCGCTCCTTTTCAACCGATCTGAAAAATAAAGCGCAACAAAGAAACCCACGCTTAGTAAAGCAAGCACATAACACAAACGCGCAAATTCTTATGTACCAACCTAGGAAAGATAGCGCACACACCTTAGGTCTTGGTGTTGGTCATGGGCTGAAAATTAGTTCTTTCCACTCGCTCATTTTCAGCCGATCTGAAAAACAACGCGCAACTCAAAACCAATGGATAGTAAAGCGCAAAAATATCATAAGATGAAATATAAGAGTAGCAAAGGAAAATAAGAAGGCCAAGTGGGGCGAGTTGGAATTTAACCAACTTCATCTAGTTCATACGACTAGCGAGAACTTACTTCTCGTTCACCCCTCAATTCGATGCTAAGCACACCGACATGCGCGCAGAAAAATTACAGTAGCACTCGCATTCACTATGAATATGTAGCGTAGTGCAGTATTTTTATGATACCAAGAACAAACATAAAACAGCACCCACTACCCGATAACTCTGCGTTCACCGCTGCCTTTGACTTGTGAATACTTAAAGTTTCTTTATTGTAGTTCGATGGACACAGTGTTGAGTGTATTCCACTTCAACGTTCACCTTCCCCTTCGCTTGATCTTCAACTCGAACTGGTCGTCGCGGGCTCGCGGCATCGGCAGCGGCATCCCGCATCACTCGAGTCGCAGTCGACTGTCGCGTGTCACCTGTGTCACAGTATGAGTATCGGATAGTATCAAGTATGACAATGAGTATCAGTATCAGTATCGTGAATCGATGTCGCTGTCGTTCGGCTGTCGCTGTCCCTGTCGCGTCGCGGCTGTCGCGCTCGAGTGACCAGCGCAGGTCGGCGCAGGTCGGTCTGTCTCGGACACGCGACGCGACGGTGCGGTGCGGTGCGGTGCGGTGAGAACTTTTCATTTTATTTCTTTTGTTTATATTTATTTTTTTGCTCCTGCGCATTTTGAAAAAATCGTGCGCACAAAATGCTTCATATCTATGGCAAAAAAAACAAAACCAACATTTTGCTTGGAGGGGTGTGTTCCCTTCAACTTGCCCATTTCCCTGCCAAATTTTTGTTTTTTTGTTTTTTCGCTATTTTTGGGTCTTATAGCTTATGTCATACAAGTCATATGACGTTAGTACCCCTTTAGCATGCCATGTACATTACGCGGATATTATGCCGGTAGCATGCTCTTATGGTGTCATTTAGTATCCTAACGCCAGACTTGCAGTTTTTTTGTTTTTTTTGTTTGCATGCGTCTTTGTTAGTATGCCGTTACGGTACCCACTACGTGAGACTAGACGCCGTTAACATGCTATCGCCACGCCGTTAGCGGCATACTAGGTGAGACTAGACGCCGTTAACATGCTAACGCCACGCATGCTAAAGGCGTGCTAACTACATGCTAACGGCGACAACATGTTAAAGGTGTCCTAAGGGCGTGCTTTAGGGTGCACATCTTAACGCGCCTAGAGGAATATTCCTCAAAAGATTCCCTGGTTAGGACACCTTTAGGAGGCCTTTAGGATGCCTGTAGTTCGCCCATCCTAACGGTATCCTAATGACACCCTAACGTGTGGCATTAGGACTCCTTTATGACGTACTAACCACGTCTTAACGCGCCTACGGGGGGGGGGTCACAGGCCTGCGATGCCCCGTAAAGCACTTCGCCCCGGAGAGCATTTCTCCGCGCTACGTGAACAATGGACTCGCCAACTTCCCCCCGATGCATCCGATGACCAGTTCGTGCAGGCGTCCGCAAGTACACCCCGTGCGGCCCCGGGTCACCGTGGGCTTTCCCTCCAACGACAAGAACGACCGGTGGCCAAAACGCGTGCGCCACGACTAGCCCGAATGGCCATGTGTCACCCAGCACCTCACCCAGTACCCTTGGCACCACCGCGTGGTCCGGTGAATATTGCCACCTCCGCACCATCAACTCCGGCGGTACCACTTGCTGCCGATACCGTCGGTTGTCCGGAGGGTTTCCGGTTGGGTCAACATTTCGAGGAGCACACGAAGAAGTTTCGAGTTAGCCAATGGGCGGAAACCACTGTGGCGTGCGTGAATGATGCAAGGTGAGTGATTTCGTTTTTTCAAGGACCCTTTGAAAGTGCCCTAACTTTCAGTTGGACTCTTGAATCACAATCGTCCATTTGGACCTTCGCAGCACTGTCGCACACATATGATGCCGTTAGCATGGTAAAGACTATGTATCGACGTACTAGCGACATCTTAACTGCACTCTAACGTGGCAGGTGCCATACGGAAGACATGATGCGTGCTCTTTGTCACGTAACCGCTTGTAGATTGGAAGCGCGTAAGTCGAGAAACGTCGGCATGGTTCAGATTTACACTTGTGGCCATCGCAAGGACGAACCAACTTGCATGACTCCCCGCGACTTTCATCGTTGCGCCCAAGACATGCTAACGACCCTACGGTACCCGTCATGGTTGCCGATCCCGTCCATTTTGGAAGAAGAACCGGGCAAGGTAATGTACGCCGACCGCGTATTTCCCATAAAATTACGGACACGTGGCGTGCGACATTGTCTCATGTCCATTGCCACTGCAATCATGCTCATTGTCGCAGCCTCCATCGATAACACCACCCCTCTCTCGATATTGATACGAGATGTCGACGACTCCCCGCCGCCCGCCTCGCCTTCACCGCGCCCCGAGCCGATGGCCGACCCCACCGATGACGACACCACCCCTCCTTCCTCCTTGATACGAGACGTCCACGACTCCCCGCCGCCCGCCTCGCCTTCACCACGCCCCGAGCCGATGGCCGACCCCACCGATGACGACACCACCCCTCCTTCCTCCTTGATACGAGACGTCCACGACTCCCCGCCGCCCGCCTCGCCTTCACCGCGCCCCGAGCCAATGGCCGACCCCACCGATGACGACACCACCCCTCCTTCCTCCTTGATACGAGACGTCCACGACTCCCCGCCGCCCGCCTCGCCTTCACCACGCCCCGAGCCGATGGCCGACCCCACCGATGACGACGCCCGTCCCTCGTCATTGATAGAGAACCGCGTTGACGTGGTAAGCATCGTGGAATCCATTGAGGACGACGGCGACTCTTCTGTCGCCACGCTTTTGCCACACCCCGAGACGACCGAGCTCCCCGACCACTTTCCGCGTCATGGGATGTGGACCTGGCGAGGTGAGCCCCCCCTTTGGGCGGTTTGTATGTCGGCGCTAGGGTGCCTTTACCACGCCTTTAGCGTGCTAACAGTGGTATAAAGGCGTGCTATCTCCAGGCGAGGCCACGACTCCCCGCCGCCCGCCTCGCCTTCACCGCGCCCCGAGCCAATGGCCGACCCCACCGATGACGACACCACCCCTCCTTCCTCCTTGATACGAGACGTCCACGACTCCCGCCGCCCGCCTCGCCTTCGCCACGCCCCGAGCCGATGGCCGACCCCACCGATGACGACACCACCCCTCCGCCCTCCTTGATAGGTGCTCGCACTTCTTATTGGCGGTTACGCGCGATCGGTCGAAAACATCTCATGTAAGCCACCCTGAATGAAATCTGTAGCACGATCGTGCTCCTTCTATAATTATACAAAAAAAAACACGTGCTCCTTCTACGTGCACAGTCAGCTTATGGTATTTCGCGTGTGACCCATATTCATGGAGTTTATCTAATCTCATGGCTTCTCTGATTGGCGATCATGCGCGATCGGTCGGAAATATCTTTTATACGCCATCTGAAATCTGTCGCGCTGATAACTTCTGCATGAATATCCATAATTCGATACTACGCCCAGGAATATTCTATGCGTCTCTGATTGGCGGCAATGCTCGTTCGATTTGTATAACTCTCCCGCTAGCCATATACAGGTGACCGGTGTGGACTGCAACATAATTATATATGGGCGGTTACTCCCGATCTGTCGGGGAAATCACACTGTTTCCGTAAAAAAGGGGCCAGGGGCCCCAAAAAGTTAAGCCCCGTGACACTTGAGACAGTTCTGGTAGTATCGTGTATGTCGATGTCACTTTTTCCAGGAAAACCTGTTTCGCTCCTTTAAGGGAAACGCAGGACCTTGCAGCTTTTTTTGAAAAAGCTGCGAACCGTCGTTGTATAATGTTGAGTATAATCGGATCTGTTTGCGACACGACAGAAAAAATACCCCTCGCGACAAAAGAAAGGCGCTTCCGTACACGAGATCCCACAGTATGGCTGGGTCGAAAGTTCACGGAGTACGAGTCGTTGCTCATGGTCGGGCCGAACCCGGTTTGCCGAAGCTTTTCCTACGTGACCATCGGTGATGGCTTTCATCGCACTCTCTGCTAGGAGTGATCGCAACAAGAGCACCTTACATAGTTATTTCCGGACTTTCTTCATTAATGAGCAGTTGGATAAAGATGGAAGGGTGATCCTGAACAAGAAGGGTTTGTCTAAAACCAAGGAAGTTGACAGGTGCGTCCTCCCAAATCGGAATAGTATGCGGTTAGTGTATAAACCATACCACTTAATGTACCGCGTTCGACCTATCTACAGGCATGCAACATGCTGCTGGCTGGGAGTGATCGCGATAATATCAACATATACAGCTACTTTCGGGCTTTCTTCGTGAACGAATGTGTGGGTGAAGGTGGAAAGGTGATCCTGAAACAAAAATGGTGTGACGAAGCCACCGGGTATGTGAGTGCTTACCGAATAAAGATAGGTTAGTCTGCGGATAGCGCATAAAGTTCTGTACTTGATGCACTATGTCCCAACTAATTGCGTATCAAACATGGTGGCGGTATGCAGGCACGGCCGCATTACAAACATTCTGCGGGTGGAGATCGCGGGACGGCTGTACATCTTATTGAGAGTCAACTGGCTGGCAAAGCCAACCGAACAATAAATCAAGGCCTACCGTCAGAGGAACTCGATTCTCGAGCCGGACGATGCGAGTAAGACGGTGTACACCTTCAACCCGCACCGTGACCTAGCGGCTTTCGAGAAGAAAACCGAGCCTTTCATCTTAGCCAACAAAGTTTAACTGCAGGTCGTCGTTATACCACATCCGTGCATGGAGACCGCGGTCATTCTTGACCCCACGACTGACTTTTTTGAATGCCTAAAGCCATCACTTGACTCTGACGACAACTAGGATGACAACGAGGACTGAACTGATGTTTCGATCGACGGGATTCTAGGCCGTGGACGGTCCCTCGGCATATTTCGTTGTGTGATTTCGTGGAACACAAGGCTTGTGCAGTGGTTGCGTACTTTACGCGCATATACCGCTGTAGTACACGTTTAACATGTTGATTAATATATGGTTAACACATTAACGTGTGATTGTCATAATGTACTAACGAGCATACTAACGACATGCTAACGTAGCACATTCCCAAAGCAATTTAGCCCCAATATCAGCTTCTTTAAACAGCGGCATACCCCCTTTAACTAATGTCCAGTTCGCCATCCAATCACCTTAGAACATCATTGAAGTGCATTTGGACCCCATCCATGATCCACTGCGCACCACGCCACGAGTCCAGCACCCACTCCCACACTTAAGGAGACTGGGAGTTAGTATACCGTTAACATACTAACGTGTAATTGTCATAGTGTACTAACGAGCACACTAACGACATGCTAACGTAGCACATTCCCAAAGCAATTTAGCCCCAATATCAGCTTCTTTAAACAGCGGCATACCCCCTTAACTAATGTCCAGTTCGCCATCCAATCACCTTCGAACATCATTGAAGTGCATTTGGACCCCATCCATGATCCACTGCGCACCACGCCACGAGTCCACCCACTCCCACACTTAAGGAGACTGGGAGTTAGTATACCGTTAACATACTAACGTGTAATTGTCATAGTGCACTAACGGGCATACTAACGACATGCTAACGTAGCAGATTCCCAAAGCAATTTAGCCCCAACATCAGCTTCTTTAAACAGCGGCATACCCCCTTAACTAATGTCCAGTTCGCCATCCAATCACCTTAGAACATCATTGAAGTGCATTTGGACCCCATCCATGATCCACTGCGCACCACGCCACGAGTCCACCCACTCCCACACTTAAGGAGACTGGGAGTCAGTATACCGTTAACATACTAACGTGTAATTGTCATAGTGTACTAACGAGCATACTAACGACATGCTAACGTAGCACATTCCCAAAGCAATTTAGCCCCAATATCAGCTTCTTTAAACAGCGGCATACTTCCTTAACCAGTGCCCAGTTCGCCATCCAATCACCTTCGAACATCTTTGAAGTGCATTTGGACCCCATCCATGACCCACTGCGCACCACACCACGAGTCCACCCACTCCCACACTTAAGGAGACTGGGAGTTAGTATGCCGTTAACATACTAACGTGTAATTGTCATAGTGTACTAACAACATGCTAACGACATGCTAACGTAGCACATTCCCAAAGCAATTTAGCCCCAATATCAGCTTCTTCAAACAGCGTCATACTTCCTTAACCAGTGCCCAGTTCGCCATCCAATCACCTTCGAACATCTTTGAAGTGCATTTGGACCCCATCCATGATCCACTACGCACCACACCACGAGTCCACCCACTCCCACACTTAAGGAGACTGGGAGTTAGTATGCCGTTAACATACTAACGTGTAATTGTCATAGTGTACTAACAACGTGCTAACGACATGCTAACGTAGCACATTCCCAAAGCAATTTAGCCCCAATATAAGCTTCTTCAAATCGGGTCATACTTCCTTAACCAGTGCCCATTTCACCATCCAATCACCTTAGAACATCATTGAAGTGAATCTGGACCCCATCCATGACCCACTATGCACCACACCACGAGTCCACCAACTCCCACATTCTAGCATACTAACTCACATTGTGTACTCACGCATCGCGTTAGTATGCTGTTAGTACGCTTCCTAAAAGTACGCGGCGTTAGTATGCCGTTAAGGCACGATAACACACCGTTAGTGCACATACTAACGTTTTCTAAAATGGTATGGGCCGTCGGTGGTGTCTGACGGAGGGATGTACCCCGTCAGCATGTTGCACGCTCACGAACCGGACGTGTCCTTCATGGACAAGATTGCGGTAGGGTTTGGTCTCTCCGGCCCTGACCCGCCTCTTGCTATGTATTGCATGGGACCCGTGGCACCCGTGGATTCGGTTTCCGTGGCAGGGGAGGACTCCGAGGATGACGACGGTCGTCTTCCGCCACCGCGACAGGCTTTGGGCTGCGACATGTCGCCATTGGGCTTTGGGCGTTCCGCCCAGACGTCCCTAGCAGTTTGCATGCTATTCATCGTGTGTGCCGCCGCTGTGCCGTCAGCCGCTACAGCCTTCGGTGGTGTCAGCATGGGCGCCGACGCGGCTCCACCGGTCGGTGGTGTTGTTCATGCGTGTCCAGAGGTGCTTTCTGGCAAGTGGCAACGACATCAACTTTCAACACACCGTCAATCGACAATCGAGGTTTGGGTTCTGCCTCAATTTACTCTACGCATGATTTCTCCGCCACACCGCAGCCCACGGACGATGAGGTCGGTGGTGTTAGTGTATTATCACCCGATGCGATCCCGCCGTTCAGGTATTGGCAGCCAGCGGGGTGGTACTGAAACTTGCATGGGCGGGAGCCTGGTTGGACTTGGCACCCGGGTCCTTCAGAGCCGCCCGGCTGGCTGCTCCGACTCTTCCGATGCCGCCCTCGCCGGGTGGTGCTCCGCCATCGCCGGACTATACTCCGCCCGCCTCGGACGAGGAGGACGAGGGTGGGCCTTCTTCAATCGGCTACAACTACATCGGCGGTTTCTCATTTTACTCTACGCACGATTCATTGGACGATGGGGACACTGCCTGTGCTTCGGAAAACAATGGCACCAGCTCTCCTGGGCGTTGTGACGGTGGCTAGTGATGACGGAATGAACTTAACCTGCCTTCAGTTCGAGATGCTGCAGGTGTAGGTTGCCCCAAGATGGGCTCTGTTTCGGGCTTCCAGTGTATCAGAATTGCGCAGTAGAAAGTAGTAGCACGGCTTCTGCACTGCTTGTTCAAGGAGGGGGGCCTGGCCAGTATGAGCACGGTGCCTCCCACTAGCAACACTGACTTTTCTGCCTCTCGGTAGGCATCTGTTCTTGTTTCGGCTACCTAGTTTGGTCCCCACACTAGGTGGTGTGCTGGATTTGGCACAGTGACCCCTGAATTGTGTCACCTGCCTCATCCTAAAGTAGTTTGGGTGACCGTCACCCGTAGACCGAAACCTAAAACCTGGACTTAAAGTCAGGTATCGTTTATCTCGTTTTAACTTATCTATCCGACCGTTCTCATATCGAAACCCTAACCTAGGGTACAACAAATAGATATATCGGTATGATATATCTAGCATGAACTGCCATTTATATATCCTGCATTATCCTGAATCACGCGTGTTCCAAGCATATTTAATTCGATATCATGTCAACATACGATGTTGAATTATATTATAAATATAATCAAAATGATGTTATTTTATATCATTTTAATTATATTATGTCTTCCTCGCTGAATCGTGCAGTGACATATTCTAAGAACACCCGATCTGTGTAGTATATTTTCCTTACTAATTGTCAACTTTCATCATCAAATCCTCGCGCGGGCGAGCGGATTAAGCGGTGGTGCAGTGTGGTGTGAGTGCAGCAGGTACGTGGATCGAGGTCAGGCGATAGCGGAGTTGGTATAACGTAGGGTAGGTCAGGTGCCCGCTCAAGCGGGCGACCCTGGGGTGCCAGCCGGGCGGGCGGCGGTGAGGCAGGGGAGGTGAACTAGGTTTACAGATTTTAGACATTTGTACTCACCGAGTATAAGTCCACGGTGGACTTGTACTGGTACACGGTGGACTTATACCAGTACACGGTGGACTTATACCAGTACACGGTGGACTTATACTCATGTGGAGTAGCCAGCTGAGATAATACGACTTTTGTAAGTGCACAAATGGCAAAACCCCATTGGTTGTCGGTGACGTGCCAACGACAATACTCAACAAGGCTAAAATATTTGACAACTTCTACCACTGTGTCCAAACTCGTTTCCTCAAGAATATCCCTACCGTGTTCTTGCATGCTCCGGTTGTGCTACCCGCACCTTTGGGGTGAGATCAGTCTACCTAGAAAGATTTTACAGTTCCTCAATATGGTACCATGATTAACCTGGGACGATCTAAGAAGTGTTGTTATTCATCTTTCGCGTGAGTGAACTCGGAGCTCTACACATTCTACCTTGGAAGAAGAAATTATTTCAGTAGTTCATTACCGACGAGGTTCAAACAAGCAGATCACAACCATGCAAGTTTCTAACACACGCACGTTCCAAATTTAATGAACCAAGCAATGTATCATATGTGTCATCACAAATAGCCGTCTGCAAACTTCCAATAGGTGTTCTTGCATGGAATGTTTAGTCCACGAGAGTGCTCCGCAGTGACCGCGCGCCAGACGAAAGGCTATGTCTATTAGCATACAAGTCTAAAGACAAACATCGGCCCAACTTGACCCTTCGAGGTTAGGCGACCCTGAGTACGAGCGCCAGCAGCAACATAAAAAAAGTCCTTGTTGTCGCCGGCAAGTATAGAGTTGCGAGGATTCTCACCGTCGAAGTATCAAATATCAAGGCTGTCTTATCAATAGGAGCCAAGTCAGGCCATTAGCCTCCATGTTTAACTGTTGGTACCGAATGTGATAACCGGTTTTCTTCCGAAGTTCAGCGGTACATCCGTTGCCCTCATCGAATCATGTATACAGTATCAGTTTGAGCAGACTTCACTTACTGCAGTTTCCCATAATACGCTCGTTCACAGCAACTTGGAAGAGACCGATAGGGCACTGCAGACCTTGCAGTCTTCACATTGGGGATCCGTGCGTACTGCACCCAACTGTACCAAAAAGTCCCGTCAGGTTTATGGTTTACTACACTTATCAACCGAACTACCCATCCAAGTCGCAGTCACCAAAGGGAATCAGCAGACGGCGGTATTTCCTGAACAATCACAACAGCACAGCACTCATCTACCTTCGGCTCCAGTCTAATCCGAGGCAAGCTACAGCACCAGCCACACTTGACTCTGCAGACCACAGGCCAGCCGAAAACTTGACCTTCAGAAGGTAAGGTACCGAGCCGAACACCTCCCACGATAGGTGGTGCTTAATAAACACCGAGTTTCAAGTGGTAAACGAAAGGTTATCGCTTAAGCCCGTTCTCCGCGGATGCGGCGAGCGAGCTGGATGTCCTTGGGCATAATGGTGACACGCTTGGCGTGGATAGCGCACAAGTTGGTGTCCTCAAACAGACCCACGAGGTAGGCCTCAGAGGCTTCCTGGAGCGCCAGCACCGCAGAGCTCTGAAAGCGCAGGTCCGTCTTGAAGTCCTGGGCGATCTCACGCACCAGACGCTGGAAGGGCAGCTTACGGATGAGGAGCTCAGTGCTCTTCTGGTACTTGCGGATCTCACGGAGAGCCACGGTACCAGGCCTGTACCTGTGGGGCTTCTTCACACCGCCAGTGGCGGGTGCGGACTTGCGAGCTGCCTTGGTGGCAAGCTGCTTGCGGGGGGCCTTGCCTCCGGTGGATTTACGAGCGGTCTGCTTGGTACGAGCCATGGTGTGTGTTGATAGAAGGTCAAGGTGCAAAGGTACAAAGCAAAGGACAGATTGAATAATGAATGTTTGCCGGTCCGCAAATTCATAAATTCCACATTCCAACAGGACGGACGCAAATGATCAATCGAACACGCCGATAGTGGGGCTTGTGATTGGTCAATAGTGAGCACATGGGGATCGATGCATTTTCACCCTGGCGTCTAGCCTTGGGAGGTGACTATGACTCTGACTGGCCGCCGCGCCGCGCGGTGCGCTGGAACTGGCACGATCGATCGGATGGTGGCAGCTGTTCCGTGTTCATCGACTGTTCCAAGGGTGCCTTTTGGGGTTTTGAGATCAGCGCCAGCGCGGCGCGACTCTGGGCAGGACGCGCCATCGCGCCGCGGCGCTGGCGTGGCGCCACGAATTTTATAACCTCGCGCCGAACGCCGGCGTGGCGCCCGTATTTTCATTTTTGCATGCGCCGACGCGCTGGCGCGCCAAATATCCGAAAATGCAAATTTGACTGCAAATTTGACTGCAAATTTCGACTACTTTCAATCTCTCTTAGGGACACACCCCCGTACTTTTACGTAATAAGGCGCGGAGGTGTGATACCATCCTTAAGTATGGTGACCCCGACCAGTTGGGTCAAAACTGACCAGTTTTCGCCCCCCCCCTTAAGTTTGGCCGCCATATGCATCATCGACGCAGGTTAGCCATAGCCCTTCATCCGGCCTGAATGGTAACCTGGTGACTTAAAATCTTGGCGACTCGGACGGACAGACGCACAGGCCCAGTCGAGTGGCCAATCAAAAGATCTCAATATTATCTCCTAAGATCGATTTTGGCAATTGACACAGATTATCGATTCTGCACCCTTGTAGAACTTGCGTTTCATTGGTAGATGCTGACGTCACTCTCAGCTTCCTTCATGATCCGAAAATCGTCTCTTTTCCGACCACTGTCCCTCGGCTATAGCTATAACCAAATTCCGAAAAAACATTTCTAAAAAAACAAGCACCAATCCCTCACCCATCTTTGATATCTGATAAAAATGGCTCCTCCTAAGAAGGCTGAGAAGACCCCTGCCAAGAAGACTGTCGCCAAGACTGATGGCAAGAAGAAAAAGTCGAAGAAGTCTGTGGAGTCTTACAAGATTTACATCTACAAGGTGCTCAAGCAAGTGCACCCAGACACTGGTATTTCTAGCAAGGCCATGAGCATCATGAACTCTTTCATCAACGATATCTTCGAGAAGATTGCTGGTGAGTCTGCCAAGCTGGCGAGGTACAACAAGAAGCCAACCATCACTTCCCGTGAGATACAGACCGGTGTGCGCCTGATCCTGCCCGGCGAGCTCGCGAAGCACGCGGTGTCTGAGGGCACCAAGGCAGTGACCAAGTTTACCAGTGCCTAAGCGCTTCGTCCACAGTTACAATCCGCTCTACAAAAGGTGTTTTCATAGACACCACTTTTCTTCTGAAATCTCATCTCTCTTCTGTGTTGACGTCCGGGCCGTCGCTTCGACCGCATCAACCGCTGGTGCGCTTCTTCCGGGCCGTCGCTTCGACCGCTCCATTCGCCCTGAAGCCACTAGAGTTATGCAGGTAGTCGGTCGCCTCACTGGCTGTAACACCATTTTTTATGTTTTCAGCGGTGACAAGAGGTAGGGCAGTGCACGCCTGTTTTGAGCTAGAAGGGAGGCTGCGCACTTTGGAGGCGAATAGTTGAGCACGGTTGGAGTGCTCGAGATGCTTCGTCAACTGGGCGTCCGGTGTGTTTTTGGGAGCACGCACCATAGAAACCAAGAGCGACGGGTGTGTAACAGTAATGGAGAGCGGCTTCCTTGTTTGTGCCTTCGCCACACCCTAGTTGAGACCTGAGACAGGCCTCCCCTCAAATTCGTTGAAACGTCCGATGAGGTTCCGGTTCGCAGGGACGACCCCGCGCTGCACTGCTGCACGCGCATACGTTATGCGAGGCAAGTCGTAGCATGGGTATCTGCTTGTGTGCGGGGCATTACTACCGATCTATAGGCAGCTGGTGGGATGGGACATTCACTGTGTGCAGTGGGAGCAACTAGCGGTTCGCAATGGTGTGCTGGTCTATGACCCACATACCAAGGGATGCACTGGTTTCATGACTTGTGATGCTGCTCTTAGTCTACCACCGTAGTGTTTTTCTTCTTTCATATAGATATGCCTCGCCTCGCATGCAAGAGCGCATGCTTGCCTCACATTTTGGGATTGCTCTGGGAACTTTCCTAAAGCCACATCTAGGTGGCAATTCATCCTGGCTGAAACCAATTTTCAATATCTTAGTGCCCTTTCGTGTTAGAATGTAAACGCTGCAGAACAACAGTTTTTCCACAATTGTTTTGTTCAACGTGTACATAATTTAACATTATGAGCTTGATTTCGGCTCAAACTGTAGTCTGGGTCACTTCTCGATATCTCAAGGTTAAGCAATTTGCTCCCTTGTCAGAGGTCGTTTCCCCCCTATGTGGTATCACGATAGGAAAAGCGAATGATCACCCAGCGATAGATATGATCGTGCTATCATCATTGTCCTAGGTTTTCTAGAAACCCGGGTTTTCAAAAGGTAACTTGAGGTTCTGAACCTGACACGGGCAAATCAAAACTTGTCACAACCTCCCGTGGTATTTTCTGGTAACCCGTTTGTTACAGGTTGGCCCACTAAAACTCTTACCTCGGGTATGGGGTCATATCGCATCATGGCGATAAGCCATCATACATGTCTCTCATAAGGTGCATGCGCGGCTCGAGTAGATATATTGACATGAAATAGTTCCCGATAGGGAACCGACCGGGGCGAGGAATTGGAATTATTTTCCCCCAAACCCGCCCCCCTCCAACACCATACATATAATGGATAGCCCGTTCGCCACCCGGACTTTTTTGTCGGATTGTCGGCGCCCGATTTGGGTGCCACTTGTGAGTGGGGATGCGTTGTGGATCGCATCCGATTTTTTTATGCTCCCCGAATTAATGTCCTTTTGCGTTACATGTGGTCACGCGTTCATGGAATCTGAACAATTGTGACACTTAACTGTCACATGTAGCTTAGCTCAGCCTAACAAATCAAATGGCTCTGCCCGATAATTATCGAGACTTACTTTTCACATATGTTATGATAGTAGTTTGTTCCCGGGGTTTCGGCTCAGCCCTCCTCGTCATATCCTTTATATTTTTCATTATACTAGTGGCATATATTTCTTACCATCGGGTTTGGGCCAGTGAAAACGTGTCACGCAGGCAATAATCGAGAGTTGTATTTGTGATGAAATGTTGATGTGGAAGTGAGGTGGCCACGTGTTCAAAACTGGATTGGTCACCGTGCATTGACATATTCCGAGTGTTCGGAAGATTCCCTTGAATATCGATGCTAATGAGCACCAATATTCTGAATATTGGGGCTGAACAATCCCAATATTCAAGGAACCTGCCAAACTTGGGGAAATGCCAATGCCCTGTGACCCAGCCCTGAACAAGTGGCACTGACGGCTTTGACCCAAAATTAGGGCAAAGCCGGCAGTGCGTGCGAAACGGTGTGCCTAACTATGTTCTAACGCATGTGTCTGACAATTACATTACGGTGTGTGTGTGTGTGTATGTGTGTGTGTATGTGTGTTTGTATGTGTGTGTGTGTGTGTGTTATGGGATAAGTCTACATCGGGGGCCGACATTTGATTCTTAACCACATCGGAAGCGCATAATTACTTTGACCTACATCGGGGCGCACACTTCATTTTCGGTAATCTAAATCGGGGGTACGCGTCATTTTAATCTACATCGGGGCATACACTTAATTTTTTTCTACATCGGTGTAGACATGCCATTTTAATCTACGCCGGGGGCAGACACATCATTTTATTCTACATCGGGGGCAGACATCTCGTTTTAATCTAGATCGGGTGTAGACATTTCATTTTAACCCACATCGGGGATAAGCATTTCATTTCAACGTAAGGATATAATGCAAAAGGAACATAATGATGCAAATCCAACCGGTAGATATGTAAATCATATTGCGATGAACATATCTACCGGTTGGATTTGCGAAATGATGTTTTTTGTGCGCATTTGCGGTTTCGAACGGATTACTTGACAACGAATTAAGGAAGCAGTTAATGAATACGATAAACCTAAAACCCGCTCGGGTCGAACTACTGTACTCGTACTCCTACTTAGGTCCTAGTACTTATACTGCGGTCACTGCCTCTGGACGGATTTCTAACTCGAGGGGTTAGGGGCCTGCCTGTCAGGGCTCCCTACTACCCAAATTTTAGCAATGTGGCTTTTAAATAGGAATATGGTTTCAAGGGGCGAGTTATTCCTTGATCTTGCTTCCGAGTCAGCATTCATCACAACTCTGTTCGAAACCATAAGCTTATTAGCGCAATTGACGCGGAACGCGTTGCATTTACGGTGGATGTAAATTTGGCCACAAACGCGACTCGCCCCTGATGTTGCCAAGTATATCAGAGGGGAAGAGAAAAAGGAGGACGACGTCGGTCGGACGCAATTTGTTTTATGATCGAACACTTTTGTTCAGCATGTATAAACCAGGTGGCACGGCCTGTAATAATATTCATCTTTAGGCCCTAGCACTTTTCCCGCCAATTTTCTAGCATCTCTCGTCGTATTCCAAATAAATCGACCCCCCGGGTGAGCGTTCAGGTCGACCCTTTCGGGAAATGGCTGGTATGAACAGTTCGAGGCAATGCATTTGCCGGAAGGTTAGAGTGGTTGGCAAGCTTTTCTTTTCATGAACATATATGTTGTTCCCTGCACGATCGTTGACAATATACCAATGGGAATCACAACATGAGTAAAAAACAACACCAGAGATGATAGGTGTGCGGACTTTCATCTTTTTCCATTATCCTGAGGCACGCTCATTGGGCACAACGCTATTATAGTGCCAGTGGCTATACGAGAGCCAATGGGTGTGCTCTGAACCAAGGGCTGGGGTGTTGGGGAAGCACCATGAATATGGGGGTGCTCTAGATGTCGCCGCACGCCCGCATATGCGAGTACCATTAGGACTCCATGTGCCACCTATGGCGCTTACACGGTTTTCCAACGCTCTAAGGCGTTTCAACATCGTTGGGGATCAATCAAGAGCGGTTTAGATGTGTGAGAGATGAATGAGTTCGAAAGGTGTGAGTCGTTAACTGTCGTGGGTATGTGTAACACCTGCGGAAGCCTACGATAATCATATGCGATCATTCGCGCGTGGTGATTCTCTCCAATCTCGCCGGTTTCATCCTACTCGGCGACGCTCGTGACCACACATGACCGTCCCTCCCCTTGAACCCCTCCACGATATGCCCCGTCAATCCTTGGTGTCGCAATTCTCCCATGCTTCTTCAAATCCGTCACGCGGATGTCATACGCTTTCGATGAAAGCGAGTCACGAAATCGTATCCCGTTTCCGTCATCTTCCATTTGTATTGGCACCAAACCTTGAAGAAGAATTATTCCGTCACCCAAGGCCTAATCTTCCGCCCGAGCTGCTCCGCGCTGCCTTTGTGGAGTAAGTATGTTCCGCCCAATCAAACAAGACATTATGAGTGCGGCCGCCATATGCAGAAATTATTCCCGCCTCTCTAGCGGGAAGCAGCATGCGATTCGAAGGATATCGTCACTTGTCTCGCATGGTCTATCCTCGACGGCAGCATCGATCGTATTCTCCCTACAAGCTCCGACAGTCCCATCCGGCGCGCCTTCGCTGTGGCGGGGCATCGATAGAAACGATATGGTGCTCAATAATAGCGATGGACTCGTCATCCCCCACACAGTGTACAGGGCTTACCGTGGCGGGCCGGCCCGGGGCCGCTCGACGCCGGTCCGGGCCGCTTGTCGGCCGATGATGTACCCGCTTGCTGGCCGTGCGTGATTTTGCACCGGTCGTGTTTCGGCCAAAGAAAACAATTATTTTCAAGACTGTTTCAACAATTCGCCATACATTCTTCCAGAATTTCGCGGGCGATTTTGGCGTTCGGCCGATTTGGCTATGGAAATATCAAAACCGGAGAAGAAGAAGAAAATGTACCCTGCCTCCAAGTGTAAGGGGTGAACGTATATTGTATACACTTTTGGGCAATGCTCATATTTCGTGACTTGCGCCCTGCCATGATGAAAGGATGCCGTAAGTCGGAAAGAGGCATAGCTCAAGCTCACATACTTCAACTTGATATTGTGATGGCCAGGTGACACTCCCATGCCGTCCGGAATACATCGGAGTCTCTGAGCCGCGGGCAAACCGATCGAGGTTCGATTATTCGAGGATTTCCTATATGGCTCCGCCATCGGAGCCCACACAAATGCATCGCACGCCATTTGATTGTCAACTCGGCCAGCTTGCAACATTTGGTAGTCGGTATATCCCATTACTATTTGCTTTGTACTCAGCAAATAGCCCAACTGGGTATGTAGTCGTGTCGTATGTGGTTTTGTATTTGGGGTTGGTGTCGGCACGGTTGTAGTAGGTTTTGCCTGCAAGGTTTGATAGAAATCGCGATCTGCAAGCCGTTGTAGATTGCCGAGTACTGGTGATCCACATCCGATTTCCGGTTCATAATCCATACAGTCAAATGTACATAAAAAATGCTGAATGCACGGCGCTCTCAACTCATGTCATATTATTATCATTTCATTTCACTCGCATTAGGTTTGGCTTCAACTGATCGGCTTGGGATCACATTGAAACAACCGCTTGTTTCAATCTTCGCGACACACACACACACACACACACACACACACACTGAACGGCATGAGATCGGCCAACAAAAGCCAGCCCACCATCATCCCAGTGGATGTGAAAAGCAAATCAAGAGCAGGGCGGGGCCGTGACACGATACCACAAACTCATACATATTCCCAACCCAAATGCAAAGCAGCATGGAACGATGATACGATGTGACCGATCGTCGCCAAACAATTGTTGGTCTCTGGGTTACGGAGTAAGCGGACCCTGCTGGCATGCCCCCCAGTGGCTCCCGGTCGATGGATGGGACATGTTGGTCCATGGTTATGTCATGAATGCAGTCACAACACACAGCATGGACAACCCATGTCCAAAAAAAGAAAACATGCGGGCACCTAAGTGCTCCCCACAAAATTCAAGGGAAAACACAGAAGGTGTACTTCACCACCTTCTGCCTCTCCTCGCAGCATGACAGACGAATCTACCGAGCTCTCCAAGAGGCAGTGCCCGCCAGAATGGCACCACAGGGATAACCGCCTCCCAAAACCCACTTCCACCCGGCGGCCGTCCCCGTTCACAGCGATCCGCCAGTACTTCATATCAAGGTCAAAGAACACAAGTCCCCCGGCATGTGTAATAACCATGAGCACTGTACACGGAGAGGGAGCTAGCGTCAGACGAATCCAAGACACTCCCAAAAAGCGAGCCGTAGACGAATCCCCGACGCACTCAAAGAGGCAGACACACACACTGAACGGCATGAGATCGGCCAACAAAAGCCAGCCCATCATCATCCCAGTGGATGTGAAAAGCAAATCAAGAGCAGGGCGGGGCCGTGACAAGATACCCCAAACTCATACATATTCCCAACCCAGATGCAAGGCAGCATGGAAGGATGATACGATGTGACCGATCATCGCCCAACAATTGTTGGTCTCTGGGTAACGGAGTAAGCGGACCCTGCCACACACACTGAACGGCATGAGATCGGCCAACAAAAGCCAGCCCATCATCATCCCAGTGGATGTGAAAAGCAAATCAAGAGCAGGGCGGGGCCGTGACAAGATACCACAAACTCATACATATTCCCAACCCAGATGCAAGGCAGCATGGTTTTTGCAAGACACACACACACACACACACACACGATTTCCGCCATTTCTATACATCACTGAGATCTGCTTAGATTGTCTTGACTGCTAGTCTCAGTACATGCCTCTAACAGATCACTACAGACATTGCACCGTACGTGACTGGCTGTGATAACCCCGTAGGTTGTAACTGCCTCGTTCTATTCCCGCACTAAGTACGGCCAGTTCTATCAACTCATGCGTGCATTACATGGCTCCTACAAATTGAATAAACAAACAAATCCCTTCAAAGGTTTAGGGCACTCCCACTTATGTGGAACCTGCCAGATTGTGCTTACACAGAAACTCATCAATGGTGTTCAATGTTTAGTGTAGAGGCATCAGCATGGCTTCGCCCCTACGATCACCTTGAAGCATCATGATGTGACATATAACCTCAGTGAAATACATGTGCATACACTACCATGAAAGGTACACCGAGAATAGCTCACAACCCACATTTGCAAAAGGACAGTGTCAATACCACTACAACTAGGTTCATGCTGGAAATGCGTCGTCTTTCCGATGCCACAGTTTTGAATCCTTGCAAGCACGGGAGGACAGTGGTGTCCACAACAAACGAGGTTCTGCCTCACACGATTTGTGCCAAGCAATCCACTCGTAGAGAGCTAGGAGCGAACACGGCACAAATTAAGTGCTGCACCTGCTGAGCTTCGAAGCCAAGGCCGGGCAATAAGCCCTCCACCCATCGTTGAGTGATCTCTTTCATTGGGGTGTCAAGCATCCGTGCCAGCTCCTGCATGGCGCCACCCGGACTCTCAGATGAATAAGTCAGTCTGGGCAAGCTGGAAACCCACGGGTGGGTGCCCGTGGCTAGTACTTCCAGTGGTGGTGGTTTGTGAACGTCGGCCAACCACAAATGGCATGCGAAATGGTTTCTTCTCCTAGCATGCAGGGTGCGGTGGCAGCTTTCTCCGATGCAGTTCCCTCTCTCTCTCTCTATGGTACCAGATCCGTCACTAACGCAAGTCAAAACCCACTCTCACGCACTCCATTTGCACAATCATGCTCACACTACGCTGCACCAAGATTAATCAAACCTACTTTTGCCGAGTTCGGCATATGCCTAATTGTGGAATACCACTGCAGCTATGATTGGAGACTTGCTTGGCCTCCACCATTATGATACACCTGGCCAACTTTAGGACCACGCCCGTGCTAACACATCCATGCTTGGAGACCCGTTTGAATGCCAGGTATAGGAGCAAGACGCCATGCTGCCTGAATATAGTCACCCGCATTCAAGCGATAGGGTAGTAAGTGAGGTGTGCTGGAACATGCGGCAAGTCAGTGATGACTTCACGGCCCACCTGAAGCTGCAGCCAGCAGGGCACAGCCTGCAGCACCTCTGCGCTCAGGTCACCGGGATGCTCCCCTCCGGTAGCCTCCGCCTCCTCCCCAGCCGTTGCAGCGCCGGGCTCATCCTCCGCCAGCGCATCAGTCTCCAGCGCCGCATGCAGGAGCTGCTGCAGGTGCACGGTCTCCTCCTCCTCGATGTCCTGGAGAGTCCCCGCTCTCAGGCCGGTGATGGGTCGACTCTGCTCCCGTTTGCTCAGCATCGGCGAGTTCCATGCATGTGCATCAATCAACGGTGTCTCCTCGCACATGGGAGTGGACGGTGCGAGAAGGCGCCTACTTCCCTCACCTGAGACTCCACCTACGAAAAAGGTGCGCTGTTTTACAGCGCCAATCGGTTGCACCATGCTCATGGCGATGCCTACAAGGCAGCCTCGCAGCGACACGAGGTACAGGAAATCTAGCACGTCTTCATTTGTGTCGATGTAAGCGAAATTTGGCTTGCTACGACAGTTCTGGCAGCACATGCACGGTCTCTTGCCGAGCTAGAAGTGCGTGAGAAGTGCTTGAATTCATGCCGATCTGCCCGCCGAGATCATGCATCAGCGTCGGGCAGGGAATGTATGTCCAAAGGGTGGGAGGATGGCGTCGGCCCAGGGACTGGCGATGCCGTGCGCTGGCGTGTCGGAGTTCAGGAGTAGTGATAGAGTGGATGCGGGGAAGCACACCTCGAGGCTGAGCACGTCGCTGAGCAGGCGGCGGCCAATGCACTGCATGAGGCAGATCAAGTTGTGTCGCCGGGCGTCCTGTGTCAACATCCGAAGGCGATAACTAGCCCTGCTCACTTGTCCGGCATTGCCCTGCTCACTTGTCCGGTATCGCCCTGCTCACTTGTCCGGTATTGCCCTGCTCACTTGTCCGGTATTGCCCTGCTCACCGCAAAGAGCAGCCTCCAAGGACAGGCACGCGCGGAGCTCGAGGTGGCGAAAGCTTTGTTTTACTGTAACGCGCAAGCTGGCGTCATCCGAACCTCGGGCTCCTCGCAATTTCGAGGATAATTACTAACAAAACACACATCTGAAGGGAGTCGGCTGAAGTTGGCTAAAGCCAACCCTAGATTTGAGGAAAGAAGCTGAAAAGGCGGTTTTTGATTCCTGCAATACTGGATCCTTCACTGTGCAGGATCCAGGGAAGCTCGGAGCCGAGAAGCAGAGCTCAACACAAGTGCCATTTGCACACAGAGCCGCACAGCAGACAACCAATTGGTCGAACACGCGTGTTGCCCGCACTGAGAGCTCTAGAGAAAGCATGCAGTTGATCGGTGGGATGCACACCTCCGGCAGCATGTTCCGCCAGGCGCTGGCGGCGCAGCGGACGCTGTGGAGGGCCTGTTGTACAGCCTTGTGGGCGTTGCCTAGGCGCTCCTCGTCGGCCAACCCTTCGAGGCCGCCTGCACCGTCCAGCACCTCCAGGATGGCGGCTTCCTGCGCCCTCCCTCCCCAACCCGCTTCAAGTCCACGTGGGTGCACGCTTGCATGGACCCCTGCCTCCAAACCCTAAACCCCTGAAAAAAACCCTAAGCCCTAAAAACGCTAAAACCCTGTCCCCCCTCGGTTCCTGCGCCCCAAACCATCGCAATGGTCCCTGCCTTACCCCCGCCGTTCCCACCGCATGGTCCTGCATCTCCTTCTGCAGTGGCATCTTATTGGCAATTTGTTTATGACATCGTGCTCGTCACCCGGAAAAGGTAGAATGGTGCTATCGCGGTGTTGGCCACTGACGCTCGAAGCTCCAGGGAGGACGTTCCAGTGACTCCAAACTCTCCCGAGGCCTCCGGGAGCCCTGGGGGCGCGAGCGGGGGGCTTGCCGACACGCATGCACTCCGTGGCACAAGCCCAGCGGGTATCCACGCCATTCGGTGCCCACACGCGCAGCGCCCAGATGGCCGTCATTTGCCTCACCTGCATCGCTAGCGCAGCGGCCTCTTCAGCTCGGGCCGATGCAGCAAGGCCAGGAGCAAGGCCTGACCACCCCCATACCCAAAACCCATCTCAAAGGGGACTCCAGAGGCGTATCTCGAGCTCTATCACCATCTAAATGTGCGTGATGTGCCGTCGATCTGCAGAAACCCGTATCCAGCAATTCTTGTGAGGCAGCCTCAACAAGCGGTCAACGTGGAGCAGCAACAACACTTGTAGAAACGACGGATGCAGGTGGAGGGGAGTGGAAACGGGTAGGGGGTAGGCGATATAGGGTGCTGGGAGGATTAACCTGCAAGTGGCACCGGGGCCCTCAGCTCGGCCTCCAGCGTCTTGCCGAACACGAGCTGCAGCCGAAGCAGCTCCAACGCAAGGTAATGCAAGTCGTTGCGTAGTATCATGCCTGCCCAGAGCACCCGTCTCCCGCCTCAGCCTACCCGACGCCATCCCATCCCCTTCTAAGTCCCCTCTCAACATCTCGCCCCTCTCCACCTGACATCCCTCTGTGCTATTCCACCAGTCCACTCCAGCCGCTTGACCCTCCAGCGCCTCCCACTGCCTGCTCTTGCCCTTCAGTGCCTCCCACAGCCAGCTACAGCCAGGGTCTGGAGAGGGCCCGAATGGAACAACTTTCGCATGTGGGTGCAGCCTGCAGGGTCTGTGGGGGGTTAGGACAGGATGACATACGCAGTTGGGGTGCCGCCTGTAACGTCTGGAGGTGTTGCACTGGAATGAGGGCGCGGTACAGGTCGCAGGTCTCCATCACAGCAAAAACCAGCTGCGCGGCAACACATCCGCCTGTGTAGACCGCCTCCTCGAGGGCACGCACACCTAGACCTGCCACCTCGTGTGCCGCCCGGCTGACCTGGCACCTTGGCTGCCGCATCACCACCCCCCGGTGGCTCTCTTCGAGACCTCCCACCTCATCTGCAACCACACAATGCGCCCTTGAATTGTCTCAATACGACCACTTGTAACCTCCTAGCGCCTGGGGCATCAAGGGCAACTGTAACAGCCCCGCTGCGCCTGGGGCATCAAGGGCAACTGTAACGGCCCAGCTGCACCTCGAGCAACAAGGGGAACTGTAACAGTCCCGCTGCGCCTGGAGCATCAAGGGCACCAGGCCAGCCCGCTGCGCCTGAGCATCAAGGGCAACAACAGTCCCGCTGCCACTGGAGCATCATGGGCAACCGTGAGTCCCGCTGGGCCTGGAGAGCATCAAGGGCAACTGCTGTAACGGCCCGCTGCGCCTGGAGTATCAAGGGCAACTGTAACGATCCGCTGCGCCTGGAGCATCAAGGGTAACCGTAAGAGTCCCGCTGCCTGGGGTATCAAGGGCACTGTAACGGCCCCCGCTGCGCTGGAGTATCAAGGGCAACTGTAACGGTCCGCTGCGCTGGAGTATCAAGGGCAATCTGTAACAGTCCCGCTGCGCCTGGGGCATCAAGGGCAACTGTAACGGTCCTGCTGCGCCTGGAGCATCAAGGGCAACTGTAACAGTCCCTGGTCAGCCCTCGGGTCAAAAGATGCCAGTGGGCCACTGTGAAGCACCTGCTGCGCCCAGAGCCTCCACGGTGGCAGTACTTGCTTGCGGCATGGCATTGGCAGTGCATCTTTCGCTGGCCTCGTTGGATAGAGCTTCCGCTGCCTGGCTCACATTTACGACATCGTGCAGAGGCAGTAGCATAGCGTCTCGTGCCGCACCCACCGTCTACACCACGGCACCCATGCCAAGACGACATCGTGAAGGCTGCTCTATGCATCCTGATGTTGTGCGCTTCTGCAGAGAACTTAAAGGTTGCGTGCAACTTGGGCACGGGGATGGGTTGCACAGGGCGGTGGGCTAGCTGCAGCTGGCGGCATGCTGCAAGGGATGGGTTGCAGGCAAGCAGCGACAGTCTACGGAGCTGGCTGCAGGATGCATGCTGCAGAGGCTGGGCTGGAGGGGGCTTGGGCAGGCGGCAGGGGGCTGGAGGGGAGAATGGGAGGGAGGCTGGGCTGGAGGGGCTTGGGCAGGCGGCAGGGGGCTGGAGGGGAGAATGGAGGAGGGTGGGCTGGAGGGGGCTTGGGCAGGCGGCAGGGGGCTGGAGGGAGAATGAGGAGGCTGGGCTGGGAGGGGCTTGGGCAGGCAGCAGGGGGCTGGAGGGAGAATGGAGGAGCTGGGCTGGAGGGGGCTTGGGCAGGCGGCAGGGGGCTGAGGAGAAGGGAGGAGGCTGGGCTGAGGGGGCGGCAGGCGGCAGGGGCTGGAGGGGAGAAGGGAGGAGGCTGGGCTGGAAGGAGCGAGCTGCGTGGGACGTGTCTGAAGGGAGCTGACCTGGGGCCGGTCTTCCCGGGTGGGCGGCTGTAAGGGCAGGATTTGGGCTTCAGGGATAGCCCAGAAGGAGGGGCAAGCTCATGGGGGCAAGGGTCCACCGGGCGGGCGGGGCTGCAAGGGGCCGGGTGTGGGCTGCTGAGGGCGGGCTACAGGGGTGGGTGGGTCAGAAGGGGGGCGAAACTTCGTGTGCATGCTCACCAGGCGGCGCCTTTCCTGTGCATATTGCAGCTCGATGGCTGCGGCGGCTCGGGAGAGCACTGTGCCGGCGGTCAGCCCCAGCCTACGCGCAGCCTCCTCGAGGCTCCCCGCTAGCGCTGCCTGCTGGCGGAACACCTCAACGTCCGCCGGCTTCGAAGGCACGTATGGGTGAAGCCAGTTTGCTGCCACGTGGTCCGCCAGGGGATCCCACAAGGCCTCACCCAGGCGCGCCACCGTTGCTGTATGGGCCGCACCCCCCTGGCAGACCCAACCCAAGCGCGCTTGGATATGAATCTGGAGCAGTCCACATGCACAAACATGCCACGTCATCCAGCCCCAAATGATGACAAGCTGCAGAAACAGGCCAAGGGGAGAGGATAGCGCACTCGCCATGAGTTCAGCAAGGAGGGCCATGGCTAAAGAGATGCTCTCCACCGCTTGCGCACATCCCAGCCGCTGGTTGCCCTGAGGCATCCCGCAATCCCTGCCGTCCGTTGATGCCCAGGTATAGGAAACTCACACCTGCAGTCTATCAGTGGCCGTGCAACGGCATTCGGAGCTTGGCGCTCTGCAACCTCTTCGTCCGAAGACCCCTGATGGCTGGCAGGGATCGATGCCCGACTGCCCTCTTTCACAATGAGCTGTTCTGTGGTGAAGACTCTCAGGTGAAGATCCAAGTGTGAGCTGCAAGAACTCAGGTCGATGCCATGAAGATCAGATTTCCTGGTACGGAAAATCCCACAGCGTGCTCTCTGCCGGTGAGGCTGAAAAGCTGTGCCACGGTCTCCAGCCCAGCCCCTTCCTCCTTGCTAAAGAGGCACCTTCGTGGCATCGCCGCCCCTCACGGACCAGTGCAAGATGTGCGTGGTGCCCTTCGTCTCCCCAACCTGCGCAGCACCCCTCATTCCTCATTGGAGCGTATTCATGACGGATGCATGGGCTATAAGTTAACTCCAAGTTCGCGACAACTTGCCGCACCGAATGTGCCCACAGTGTGGGATTGCCATCCCCATGCACCATACCGAGGAACACTCCCTGCCATCCCCATGCACCAT
>LGRX02017138.1:0-22345 GCA_001247695.2 Cymbomonas tetramitiformis | reverse complement strand
TTTGACCCTTAAGTATGCAAAAAGATGTCAAAACAAGAAAAAACAAATGTTTTCTCGAAAACTGGCCGAAAGGCCTCCGGAGAGGACTTCTACCCTGATTTCTTGAGCCATGCAACGACCGACTCGCGTTTCAGGGAAATCTTGCGGTTGTCATCCTCGTACGTCAATCCATGAACAAATGTGTGTCGGCCCTCGAGCACGCGTTTCCGACAGTCGTGGAGATACCCGTAGCTGATGCCGTAAGCCATATAGTAGAACTTAAAGCACACCTGTTACCAAAAAAAAGACACCGCCAAGCTCAAACAATATTCACACATTATCCAACGAAACGCATAAGGGGTTTTATAGGTTGACTGGATTTAAGACGCGTAGAAGACACCCCCAACACTGCACGTCTGCAGGCGGGACGGCCGTCGCGTGCTCGTCAGCACTCTCCACCACGCCTTAAATCTGCGCAACCTACAACCTTAGTGGGAATCGAACCCATGAGTCCGAGGTTCATAGCCTAGCGCCGTACCAACTCGACCAATGTCGCGAATATGTACACATCGTAAATTTAGAAATTTATCATACAAATTTCCACATTCCTGTGATGTACAATAGTACACAATCTATCACAAGGTCCAAGAAAAAAATCGCTTTGGCCAGAGGTCGTTCGTTCATTAGCTAATGAACGGTTCCCGCAGCCAAAGTGTCTATATGTGTGTCGCGCTTTGGCCAGAGGCCGTTCATTAGCTAATGAACGGTTCCCGCAGCCAAAGTGTCTATATGTGTGTCGCGCTTTGGCCAGAAGAGGCCATTCATTAGCTAATGAACGGTTCCCGCAGCCAAAGTGTCTATGTGTGTGTCGCGCTTTGGCCAAAGGCCGTTCATTAGCTAATGAACGGTTCCCACAGCCAAAGTGTCTATATGCGTGTCGCGCTTTGGCCAGAGGCCGTTCATTAGCTAATGAACGGTTCCCGCAGCCAAAGTGTCTATGTGTGTGTCGCGCTTTGGCCAAAGGCCGTTCATTAGCTAATGAAGGAGTTCAAATAAACATACCTGTTTCTTGGCCAAAAAGTATTTGAAGTCGAATGTATCTTCAGATCGAAAGCTGTTTTTTAGCAAGTCCTTCACGAAGTACCGTATTCCTTTCTATCTTTTTGCGACATGCTAAAAATGTTTTCGCGAAGACCCTTAATATCTGCCGATGAGCAAGATAGACAGCAGTGCGAGTTGCAATTGCACCTAATGGTTTCTGCCATTGATATACTGTCAGCCTGCAAACATCGCTGCTTGATACTAATTACGCATTCATATTTCTTCTTGCGTATGTCGGATTCGTACGGTTTGCGCACAGCAATCTGCTTGTTTACCTCACCGTTCAAACACCGAAGAGTGTCTCCATCTAGCGCGTCTAAACTTGTCTCTGAAAATTCTGTATCAAGTCTACCTTTTATCTCATTTAAGTCAATTTCGCGCAAAGCGCGTGTCCCGGAAACGCGTGAAGAATTGGAGCTAACGTCCGATCTAGACGTCAAAAGCGCGTTCCAACGGACCATTTGCGTATTTGCGCTCGGGGCTATGCTTGGAATTGGCTCCTGATCAAAGAAGTCGGCCTCTAACTCCATAGAATCTTCAATAACGAATTTCGGGCACGGTTTGCAGATAATCTCGCAACCCTCGTCAAAAGGAATAGAAAACATATTTTCGTCAAAATTAGCCGTCATTAGCTTATGAAGCCGTTTTTTACGTTCTGAAAACGATATGGACTGACGAGTCAACAGAGAACTTCTATCTTCTTGGATCGATCGATTCTCGATTTCAGCGCAAATGACACCATGTTATCCTAAAATCTTATCTTTCATCTGAACTGACCGAATCAGGACGCGGCAGCAAATGCCATTTCTGACAAAAATCTGTCATCGATATCTGAGATGTCATTTTTAGCCGACAGAAATGACTTGCAATATTTTGCTAAAGTTACATCACTTTTTAAAAGTTTCTTCACACACACCCGTTTCACAGTTGACAGCCAATTTATCTCATTTTAGTATGGCGACTGCAGATGCATTTCAACAACTGAGGGAGAATTGCGTCTGCCAAGACTATCTCGGCTCTAGGTGGAGCATTGTTCGAACGCTTGAAACCGACCGTCCCGCAGACACCTTGCAGTTGATAATTCACCCGACTGACATCGCAGACGAGACTCCTGAAGTGGTTTTCAATTTTCCCAGTATTCGGGGGAACCGAGGGATGACTGTAGATACAGAGGGCAACCTCAAATCAGAAAAACGAGTGGCGTTTAGTATATTCGAAAACGACACGTTCCTTTTGTTTTTGTCGTACTTAGAAACAATAAAATGACTCTGATCGAATTGAGCAGCTTGGGTTTTGAGTTAGCCCTGCGCTGTCCAAGGCACACCAATCGGCTTCAAGCTTTCCAACACCTAAAACAGAGAGCAGAGACAGCAAACAAAAGCACAGAATTCGTTTTGGCGAGCTATGTAACCCAGGCGTGGAAAACGCCGATTGCACAGCCTTTCTGGAAAAGCAAGAGGCCAGCGCCAGTGATGGATGATCTCGGCAGTGGTGGCGAAATACCTCTTATGCAGCCTTCGGTACGTCCCTTTCGCGCCTTGAGCCTGAACCGGGGGGGAAAGCGTTCATTAGCTAATGAACGCCTTCCGCCTCGAAAAGCGCGCCTTGAGCCTGAACTGAGGGGGAAAGCGTTCATTAGCTAATGAACAGTTTCGTCTCCTTCCAGGCTGCCAGGACAACAGATGTGCAGCGTGCTGCCGAACGCGCCCTTCAAGGACCTGGTGGCTCCAGAGCGTCTATTTACTGGAGCAGGCGTTAATGTGAATATGTCTCAAGTGGCCACCCCATCTGAGGCAAGGAAGGCAGCCGAGGAGGCCGCACATGGATGGCACGCTAAGCTGAAAGTGGAGCATTCAAGCAAGTTAGATTATGCGGAGAAAGCTGAGCTGTGCAAGAAAATCGAGATGGAGCACCGGTGGCCGAATCCGATGTCGACCGACGAGGCGGCGGAGCAAGGGAGTGTGTTCCGTCTCCCCATCAAGTGCCTGTACCACGCGAAGGGGTACGAGGCCTGCCGGGATCAAGAGAGGGGCTGGGTGAACGAGATCAAGTCCGGCAGGAAAGAGAACCCGTGGGCCCCTTTCAATGTGGGTCTCGTTGCGATCGACGATGTCAAAACCCGTGCCGAATTCTCCCTGAAAACTGAAGGGAGAATACAGAGGCAAGGTTTTTGGGCAGCAGCACTGATATCAAGCCATTGACGAGTGTAACGCGAGGAGGTCCCGTGCGAGGTAGCCTTCCAGTTCTTCGAGAGCAAGATCTACATCGGTCTCACGCCTGACATGATTCGGTTCTTAGGCGAGATGCAGAACTCGATCGATCAGAAGCAGAAAGGGCAAGACAACACCCAATTCATGCAAGGGCTTCGTTCGACCCTTTTCGAAAAGCATGGGGTCGTGTACACCATCTACCGAGAAGCGTTGATCTCCGAGTTCGAAGCCAGCATCCCCGAGGACGCCGACGAGGGTGACCCTCATCAACCTGGGCAGTACCAGGCCGGAGGGGGGAGGGCTGGTGGAAAAAATGGCGACATACGAATCAGAGCATGGATTTGCAATCCCGGATCCTGTGAAATATCCCAAGGGATTCCAGTACATCGAGGAGGCGACGGGGGAGCAGGAAGAAGAAGAGCAAGAGCAGGCGTTGACGGTGCTGAACGATGACATCGACGCTCACCTCGATCGGGTCACAAGTTGGTACCCCGTAATGTCTCACTTGAACCAGTCGATGGAGACGCATGCGAAGCAAGTAGCGATGTCCAAGCATTCCGTGTTCGGCAGCACGCTTATCAACGTCTACTTCATGCACTGGACCATTGCCAATTTCCGGCCGCAGACGTGGGACCTCTGCGTTAACATCATGGACGCTTACAGAAGGTTTGACCTGAAGGGCATGAAAAAACCTTTGGCTTCGAAGACCAAAAAGCGCAAGGCCTCATCTTCGCCCGCTAGCGGACCCTCCAAGAAAGCTGGCAAAAAGGCCACCTCCAACCGACAGGTAAAATGTTTTTTTGCTTCTGCTTCAAACAGTGTTTTCCCTCCGAAAGCATTCTTTTCTATATTTTGAGACATGCTAAAAATGTTTTTTTCGACTTATAGCTGGAAGACGACGTGCAACGAGGAGGCGGGGACGGAGCGGGGGGCTCGTCTAGAGGGACAGGCATTTTGGTGGAGGAAGCTCAGTTTCTCCACAATGCCAAATCCATGGGTATGACGTTCTGGATTTGAGCGGCTTGGCGGGGGATGCGGAGTTCGACAAGGTGGACACGTATATGCGCATGATTATTGAGAAGGAGATCTCACTAAAGGAGGGGGCAATGTGATAAGCCAGTTCAAGAAGGAACGCATGGTGCAGAAGCACTTGGTGTCCGCGGCAGGGTTGCAAACCTGGGACGAATTCAAGACGGAGTTCACCACCTACTGGAGCTCCCATAGAGAATATCGAGTCCTTGATCGGCTGCTTGCAGTCCGCGAAGGGGGGAGCGCGCCGGGGGCGGTCAGGGGAAGTTCCGCTAGCGATCTTCAATTTCGTCGAGAACGCGCGGGCAAATCTCAAATAAGCGCAGGCGCCCAGCGCGGCTCACATCCTAGGCTTGCAACAGGTCGAGGTGAAAGTCGACATCAAACTGCATCGGGATGCGCGGACCGACGGGCCGGAGCCTAAGGTTCCAGGAGAGGCGGAGCTGGAGGACGACGAGCCCACACATCTTCGGGACGTGACGATGCTCCCTCGTTGGAAGATCGTCAAGGGCAGCATGGACAATTTGAAGGACATCCCGAGACTGCCCTTCACGGGGGCGGTCGTCGACTGCAATTGCGCGCTCGACAAGGAGAAGACTCCCGACGCGATGACCAAGGAGGAGGTGCAAACGTTCCTGGAGTCTTTCAATGCCAAGACCACCGCCCCGGCATGGACAGTCGCTTTCTTTTGCGGTTTCGTAAAAAAAAAACGATTTTCTGGAGGTGATTGACAATTACTGCTCCGGCCGCGCGGAGCGGTTCTTCTGGCACAAGCAGAACGTGCACATGAACCCCAACAAGTCCGTACGCTTCAATGACGTTGAAAGTGGGGTCCTGGGGTACCATGTAAAGAGCGATGCCGCGGGGGAGTCTTCTAAAAAGCCGGAGTGGATGTTCAACTTTGAGCTGGGGGAAGGTGAACGTTACAGCCGCTCGTCACTTATGCGCGGCTTCCCGGTCGTTCACCAGATGTTCAAACGCGACGGCAAAGTCGTCAATAACCATAAAAAAACCCTAGCTCTGTTGATGGAGCTGATTCAGTGCCACATGCTCGGTGACAATCCGGGCAAGGTGGATGACGACGGCCATCCACGCAACTGGATTCTCGACGGTTGCTGCGGCGTCGGCTCAACGTCCATGCATGGCCGCCATGAGGTGTGGTTTGAACGCGATCGGTTTCGACCACGACCCGTACATGGTCAGCTCTGCGCAGCAACGGCTGACCAATTTCAACGCCGAGCCCGATCAGGATGCCGAGACGAAGCCAAAAAAGAAGAGTGACCCGACGAGAAAGGGGAAGGAAGCAGCCACTGTCGAGTCTGAGGAAGAAGACTTAGATGTAGAAGAGACCGAAGAGAATGCTGAATAAATTAGCAGGATTTGTCGACCGCCCTGACTGCTAGTATCAGTCATGCCTCGACGGTATAGGGTGAAAAGTACTCTGCTCGTAAACATTTGAATAAAGAATGATACATGTATGCATACGTCGGTGTTTTCATTGTACGCATACTGCACTTTTCTAGCTTGTTGCCTGTATGTATCCCTATTTCGCGCATAAATATCACTAAACCCTGATTTTTATGAAATATATATGAATCCAAAAATTACATATGATGATGTCATTTAATGAATAGCAAGCTCATCTCCTGTTTGGAGTTCTCGACAGGACAACCTATAGCCTTCCCCTCTGCCATCGTTGCGGCAGAGAGGGGAGGGAAGGAATTGTCACGGCTACAAGGAAAGCCCCTACGGTGGCAAGAGCGCGGCCGGGGGGACGGCCGCGTACTGCATGCCCGTTGACGGCGAGGGTGCGAACGAGGCCATGCACACGCTGGCGTTGTGCCACATCTTCCAGGTGGCGGCTGACAACGGATCGGAGGCGTTTGCCGCGGCTGTTGCGGAGTATGGCGCGCCGGCGGTGCTCGCAGGCGGTGAGTCCGACGTCTCCGCCTACGGCTTCGAGGTGTCCGACGCTGGCGGCGGCGTGATGTCTGAGCTGGAGAGCCTCACTGGCCAGGTGAGGGCCATGGAGGAGAAGGTGGGCGTGCACCTCTCCCAATTTTCCCTTCTGGAAGATGACGTTGTGCGTGGGCATCACGCACCGTGGGCGCGCTTTCGGCCAACGCCGTGGCGAGCGATGCGCCTCGGCAGGTGGTGCCGCACGGTGGCGGTGCCTCGGCTGGTGGTGCACCCGCAGCGGGGCGCTACGAAGCTCACTTCCGTGTGCCGACCGAGGAATTCCCCGGTGGGGTTGACCTCGTGCCGGTGCGCCCCTACGTGCCGGCCATGACGCTCGAGCCGCTAATATCGGCGGTGGCGTGCTCCTTTGAGCCGGCTGCCAAATCATTGTTTCGTAGATAGAGCCGGCAGACGCACTCGGGCATTGTTCCATCGACGAGTTCCTATCGGACTCTGAGACCGACGAGCTCGGGCATTCGGAATATGCAGAATCATTCGTGGGGACCCTGTGTGGTCAATCGACGGGACGCCCGCAGCAGGTGATGGGATGCGGGGCTCCGCCCCCTGGCCTTCGGCCTAACTTTGTACTGCTTGCATGCTTCCTCGGGCTGTCGGGCATTGGCTTCGCCGTTGCGGCAGGCATCGGTGGTGCTTCGGGCGGCGGCATGCCCGCTGCAGAGGCGCAGCCAACAGCTGTGCCCCCGCCGGACCGTATTGGCGACCGGAGGGGCATTATATATGCTACGGACGGACTACAACCACCACGGGTGGACTTGGTATCCTGGGCCATCGTACCCTCAAGCGGTGGTGCTATTTGTCGGACCGTGGTGGCCCGGTGCCCCGCCATCTCCACCGTACTCACCACCATCTCCGGAGCACGAGCCGGAGTAGGTAGAGCAGCCCGCTCTGAACGGCAATCGAGACCCAGCACGTGACGGTTTGTACATCGACGACAGCTACGGGATGGACCTTGCAGCCCCGCTGCACCGGGCTGACAACAACAGCATCGCGGACATCTTCACTCAACCTCTCCCTCCACGGGCTAGCTTTTATGAGAACCCTTCCTACTATGGACTCGAGCTTCAATCGGAGACATCTGACAGCGACTCCGGCTATGGCTCGGCAATGGGCGAGGTTGATTGACGGCATGCCTCTGGTGGTGCACCGGCATGGGGCTGGTGCACAGATTTAATTTGACTACGGCAACAACTTCAATGGGCTTCACTTTGTGTGCCGGACTCTCTTTTGGCAGTTTCACTTTTGAGACGTTCAATTTGTGCTTTGCAATTTATTTGTGTTTGCTACGGCAGTTCAATCGAGCTTTAGAGACTGCAGTAGTTTGCTTTATTTGGCAGTTTGACCCCGAACTTATCAGAATTGCACAGTAGGTGGTGCAGCTTATGCTGCTTAATTAATCTGCTGTGTGCTTGTGCACTAACTTGATATGTTCTAGTATCCTAGGCACCATCTCCGGTATGGAGGTGGTGTACCGAGTTCTGACCAGGCAGCCCTGACAGGCAGGCCCCTAAGTCAGAGTGTCTAGACTGAGATCGTGACTAGGGTACGAGTACGGGTACAGTCGTTCGTGTGACCGTTCCGGGTTTAGGTTTAGGTTAAAGTTTATTAAGTTAATACTTCTCAATATTCAGTTTAAGTGGTTATCCGAAGGTAGCACCGACTGCGTTACTGATATACCTGAATACACCGAACAGGTATATTCCCCTACCGCCTGCTGCCGGAATCTGGGTGGGCAGCCCTGTCTGAGAGTCTCAGTTCAGCCCCCCACTCAGATTCGGAAATCCTATCTGAGTATGCCTAGAATTGGGGTACGCGTAGTAGTACAGTAGTTGCTGTGACCGTTCATGGTTTCCGGGTTTCTAGGTTTATAACTGTCTATCTATCTTATCAATATCACTTATCTTCGTTTATCCAAACCCTGAGTTCTGTTTACCAGTGATATATATATATATATTCACCCGAGATATACCGGCAGTATATCGGTAGGTTATGGGCTCATGCTATGCAATATTTAAGATGCCCCAGGAAACAGCGGATCCTGCGCCTGCTCGATGTTCACACGCGAATAACAAAGTAACAAACATACACCCTAGGGCTCAAATACGCCACGGGACCTAAAAGAGGAGTGCAATACCTTTCCAAAACAGTTTCATCTGATCGGTTCGGAGCTCTATAGCTCCCTCGAAGAAATATCTAAGATGGCGAACGAATTATCTGCAACGCACAAGCCAGCCACAAACTGTGGTTAGAATGGCTGACAAACATCCGCGTATGGGCTTACAAACGCAAGTTAACCTGAAAGGGGGGACGCTTAGCTGCCGAAAACTTTTCGATTTGCTCGGTTGCGACATCTGTAGCTCATGCTATGCAATATCTAAGATGCCCTAGGAAACAGCGGATCCTGCGCCTGCTCGATGTTCACACGCGAATAACAAAGTAACAAACATACACCCTAGGGCTCAAATACGCCACGGGACCTAAAAGAGGAGTGCAATACCTTTCCAAAACAGTTTTATTTGCTCGGTTCCGAGCTCTATAGCTCCCTCGAAGAAATATCTAAGATGGCGAATTATCAGGAATGCATAAGTCAGCCACAAACTGCGGTTAGAATAGCTGACAAACATCCGTGTGTGGGCTTACATACGCAATTTAACCTGAAAGGGGGGACGCTTAGCTCCCGAAAACCTTTTGATCTGTACGGTTCCGACATCTGTAGCTCATGCTATGAAATATTTAAGATGCCCTCGGAAACAGCGGATCCTGCGCCTGCTCGATGTTCCACGCGAATAACAAACAAACATCCACCCTAGGGCTCGAATACGCCACGGGACCTAAAAGAGGAGTGCAATACCTTTCCAAAACAGTTTCATTTGCTCGGTTCAGAGCTCTATAGCTCCCACGAAGAAATATCTAAGATGGCGAACGAATTATCTGCAACGCACAAGCCAGCCGCAACGAGAATGGCTGACAAACATCCGCGTATGGGCTTACATACGCAAGTTAACCTGAAAGGGGGCACTCTTATTAGCTGCCGAATTTTTTTCGATTTGCTCGGTTGCGGCATCTGTAGCTCATACTATGAAATATCAAAGATGCTCTAGAAACAGCGGATCCTGCGCCTGCTCGATGTTCCACGCGCGAATAACAAACAAACTGTAGGAGGCAGTACTAAACCTTCTACTTGACAGTGACTGTGAAACTACTGATGGATCATATATAGTGCAGGGTTCTATATTATGCACTATATAAGACTAATCAAGCTATGTCGATTCTTAGGAACTATGTCCAGACTCATTGCATATATTTGCAGTAAGAATTAGGTATTATATTGACTTTTGCCATGCGGCTGTTTTTACTCTAGAAATCTCAACTGTTTCTTTGGCCTTGGCCATTACTTATTCACTCAGCTCTCTGAGGTAATCCTAGTCAGCATGGCCAAGTCTCATCAACCTATCATATGCTTGTACTACATTATCATGCAGTATGATGTGCCGGTATTCTACATGTCACATTATTACACAGTACAGTGGTACTGTGTACTCCCATATAAGGGGGGTCTCTTCCTCAACAGGGGTCTCGGGCGCTAATGCTGTAAGGCGCGTATGACACTTCTGGCATGTATGACATTGCTGAGTCATCCGCGCATGACACCGTGTGTTGTCCTAGCACAACTCCCCCCCCCTTCAGGTGGGAAGCGTCCTCGCTTGTGCTTAGATGCACAGTCGTTAGGCTGATTCGGAGCCCATGGTGTCCCACTCGCTGTCGTCGGACATCACTGGTGGCGGCGTAGGGCTGTACTCCGGCATCAAGGTCACCGGCTCCTCGTCAGCTTCTTCCGGATTAGCGCAGACTCTTTCATCGTTGAGATCTGTCTCATTTTCATCTCTCCAAAGCAGCTCCGCTAGGTATTCACACACCGCTGCGATTGCCCCCACGGGTTGTTCCACCGGTAGAGAGCTGAATAATTGTTTAAGCAAGGCTGCGGGGATGCCATACACGTGCCATCCAGCTCCCATGCCTGGTCTAGGGTCGCCCGACTCTCTGCTGGCGGAGCCGCTCTGCGCCATCTTCTCGTGCCGCCCATAACGGCGTTTGAAGTCGCAGGGGTTTTCGGGGTCGCAAGACTTCAGGGTGGTGATAGGCGCGTTGGTCCAGAAGTGGGTGGGTTTCTTGTAGGGCATACCATACTTACAATACGTAGCCAGATGCAGAGGTGGCAACCCTTGCATGCACCGGCGAGTGTGTAACCCATGAGGAGCTCGGCCACGCGGGTTCTCGATGAAGTAGAAGCTCGGCTGGAGGTACTTGATGATCTCCAGCGTTCTCCGCACTTGCCTGTCAGCACCACGCAAGTTTCGTATCCCTACCGTTTTGGCTTGGCTATACTCCGTGCATGGAGGGCTCGCCCAAATGACGTCAAAGTGCTTGGGCGAGAACTGCCGATAGTCCCAGTGCAGGATGTTTTCGCAGTGAGTGGGCTTCCATCGGTTCTGGATGTCCACCGAGACTACCTCACACCCAGGAAACTGCTTGCTGAACTGTCGTTCGACGGAGCCTGTGCCACAAAACAACACCAAGATCCGTATTGGGCGTCGAGACGGTTGTAGGCGTGCCGCTCCTCGACCAGGTCCTTGGGATGGCATGAAACTAGTGGACGACACCGTCGCGAATGTGCCCACCTCGTCGTCGGCTCGTTCTTCCGGGATCCACGCCATTCCGTCCGCCTGTAACTCTTCAGGATCCGTCAACCATATCGCTCCTGCTGACTCCTCGCGTTTGCGAGTGACTCTGCTCTTTTCACGTTCTTGCCTCTTGGCCTCGACCTTCTCGAACTCCTGAAGAGCGCGGTTAGGTATCCCTTTTCGGCCAACTCCATCGAACTCGAGGTCCTCGCGAGTTTTCCATTCATTCTCGGAGCGCGGCATACCAACCCATTTGACCATGTACTCCGTCCATGTCCGCCCGCTACGTCTCCTCGTGCGTGACCTCTCAATGCACTCCACCGCCATCTCCTTACGACCGCTCACGTCCACAGGGGGAGGCGGAATCTCCGCACTCCTGTCCGCGAACTTGTCCTGGCCCGACTCCACTGGGGTGAGTCTATCCACGGTGAAGACGTCGTGCACCTTCCACTGTGGTGGTAGCTTCAGGCGGTAAGCCGCGGGGGCCCCTCGGTCCTCGGGGGCGAGCTCCATCTGCCGATCGCTGTGGAAGGCCTCCAGCACCTCCATCGGGCCCAAGCGCTTCTTCAGCAACTTCTTGTGTAGGCCCCGATCCCCGGGCTGGGTGAGATGCGTGGCGTCCACCCACACCATGTCACCTATTGCGTACCGGCGAGCGCGATGGCGAGCGTCATACTGGGCCACTTGCTGCTGCTGAGCTACCAGCAACCTATCGCGAGCAGTCTGCAACTGCTGAACAAACTGCCGGGCGGTCTCGTGGGCCGTGCCTTTCTTCACGACGTCCCCTCTCCCCCCCTTGGCGCGGCCCCTACGAGAGGCCAACGCAGCTTCTACGAAGAAGTCGAGCTGCGACGCTGGGGCATGCCCATAGCAGAGCTCGAAGGGTGTGAATCCAGTAACCGCGGACCTGGAGTCGTTAATGGCGTACTCCACCGGGGTGCACCACAAATCCCAGTCTGTCTGGTTTGCGTCAACGTAGGCGCGCAACATGCGCTCCACCTTGTGGTTTGTGTGCTCCGCTTGGCCGTCCCCTTGTGGATGGTACGGCGTAGTGGAGGCCACCTGCACCCCCATAAGGCGATGCAACTCCATATGAAAGGCGTCACGGAAGCGAGAGTCCCTGTCACAAACGATCTTCATAGGAGCACCGTGCAGTCGCCAAACATGGTCGAAGTACATTCGTGCCACTTGCTCAGCGGAACTGTCAGAGTACAGCATGGGGACCACGTGCACCATCTTGGACAACTTGTCCGTGAACGTGGCGAAGGCGTCGTAGCCCCGCTCCGTGCGCGGCAGACCTGTAACGAAGTCAATGCTCACCACCTGCCACAGCCTGACCGGGACCTGGAGGGGGTTCAGCTGGCCATCCGGATAGCTGTTCCTCGGGCGGGTCTGCTGGCATATCAAGCACGAGCGGGTCCAGTCGGTGACGTCTTTGTTCATGCGGGGCCACCAGAACCGCCGCACTATCCGAGCAAGAGTCTTATCTCGCCCGGTGTGTCCCGCCGCGGGAGACTCGTGCGCTTCACGCATGACTATCTCCCGAAGGGGAGAGTCGGACGACAACACCAGCTGGTAGCGTCCCTCCGCGATGCGCCAGATCATGTCGTCAACCATACGGAAGGTGTCCGTGCGCTGGTGCGGGGCGGCTAAAAGCTCTTCCTTTAACATCGTGAGGTAAGGGCTACGTTCGTACTCCGCGCGTAGTGCTTTCACGAACTGGCATGCCTTCAGTGGTCCTTTGGTTGCGCGTGCCTTGGCCGCTGGCCCTGACGTGACCATAGGCTCGCTTGCACCTTGAGCGGCGGGCGCACGGGCACTCTTCGCTCGAGGCCGAGTCCGGCTGGCCGCTGGCGCCCACACCAGCAGCACGGGCCACCGCAGCGCTGGTCGGCCTCCATCTGGTGACTCAAACAAGCATGTAGGGTGACCCTTGGCATCCTTGAGGTCGAACACCTTGACCACGTGCAGGCCGTACTTGGGCTGGATAAGGGTGCGCCAGGACGCGTCATAGTCCGGCAGTAGGAACATCGCCGACGTGTTCTCTGGGTCGGCGCGCCACTCAGCCATAAAGTGGCGTAGGATCCTCTCAATGAGGTTGCTATCCTTGGTGTAGGGGGGGTTGCACCAGACGTGCTTTCCCCGCCATTGCTGCTTGAGGCACTCCGTCCAATAGGTGTCCACCTGGCGGTTGACGCCCATGGAGTCACAACACGCGTCCACGTCGGAACGGGCCGTACTGCGCTGAGATCTCTTCGAACTTCTCCTTTACCAGTTTCCAGTCCTGCCGGTCTACCACGTTATCGTAGTGGGAGCTTGACGCGGAGGGGAACTTTGTTTGCTGGGAGGGGAAGGACTAAGGGGAGTTGAGGGGGCTGGAGAGGGGGCTTGCTCCGGTTGCGAGCGAGAGCGAGTAGTGACGCTCGCAAGGGTGGCTTCATGCAAGGCGCGCTCCGCGGTGTGCAACGTCTCAGCTGCGTCTTCCCACAGGTCGGGGGTTTCCACCCAGGTGAGCCCATTCAGATGAGTGAGCTCCCCAACGACCAACGGAGGGCTGACCGGGGGTACAGACTCGTCTTCAGAGTCGGAGTAATCAAACGTGGAGTCGAGCACCGAGATGGGGTCTTCAAGGATCTTGACTTTAGCGGGCTCCTCGGACGGCTCTTCGTCGGTGTCGTCCTCGTCGATTGCACCGAATACTGAGGTGGGATCGGCGGGGGTCGAGCCCTCAGCCGGCTCCCTTGGCACACTCTGACGAGGCTCGTCTGTATCCCGGTCGACCACGCCCTTCTCCTTGAGCCCCTCCCTGGCGGATGACTGCTTGTAGTCTGGTCGTCTGGATTGGGCGTCCGGAACTACTAGGCATCGGCCAGGTACGTGCTCCATTTGGTGCACGCCCACTTCCACCAAGTCTTCATACCAGCGTGCCTGGCGTCGACTCAGCTCCCGAGCCGGCGCGAAGAGCCACTGCAAGGGTTTGTGGCCACCCATGAGTTTGAAGTCGGTGAATATAAGGTAATGTCTCCACGTCACTGTGGTGCAGTGGTGGATGGCGCACAGCTCCCGCTCCCCAGCGTGGTAGTTCTGCTCGGCCGAGGAGAATTGCCTGCTCTCGAAGGCCAACGGTTGAAGACCTCGTCCCAGGTCTTGCATCAGCACGCCTCCTAGTGCGACCGCACTCGCGTCGGTCTGCACGCAAAATGGGCGAGACCCATCGGCTGCTGAGCGCTGGTCCGGTAGGGCGAGGATTGGTGCTGAAATCAGTGCTGACTTCAATCGTTGGAAGGCTTCTTTCTCCTCCTTGCCCCAAGTCCATGGCACTCCCATCTTCGTGAGGCGAGTGAGAGGGTGGGCAATGTGAGCGAAGGACTGGATGTACCGCCGGTAAAAGCCACACATTCCAAGGAATTGGCGCACGTGGGTGACAGTCTCGAGCTCCGGCCAATCGCGAACTGAGGCAACTTTGTCGCGTTGGGGGCGACAACCTTCCTTACTGCACACATGGCCATGGAAGCGTACTGCTCGCATGCACAACTTCAACTTGCTTCGCTTGAGGTATACTTTGTGCTGGCGACAGGCAGCTAATACAGCTCGTACATGGCCGACATGCTGCTCAGGTGTGTCACTGAAAATCATGATGTCGTCCACGAACACTCTGCAGAAGGGTCGGTGTCCGAGGGTAGCCCCTCATTTGTGTCGCACGGGGTATTTTATTTGTCGTGTCGCAAAAGATTCGTTTATATTAACGACGCTTCGCAGCTTTTTCAGAAATATGCTGTTTTTCATTTCGTTTCCCTTAAAGGAGCGAAACAGGTTTCCTGGAAAAAAGTGACATCAACAGGCCACACCGCAGGAGCTGTCCCTCAAAAATTATGCCGTTGGAAATTTTTCGAAAATTTTCTGCCCATGTCAGCAGTCCTACCCCGGATTGTGTCGAGCGCTCGCGCTTTACCGGCCAATCATGATACGATAGCATCTCAGCAGTCCTACCCCGGATTGTTTCGACCGTTCGGTCGTAACCGACAACGAGAGAAACGTTTAACAATTCAAAATTATACCACGAAGATATATATACTGTTTTCCATCCATGCCAGCAGTCCTACCATGAATGTGTCGAGCGCTCGCGTTATACCGACCAATCATGATACGATAGCATCTCAGCAGTCCTACCTTGGATTGTTTCGACCGTTCGGTCGTAACCGACAACGAGAGACACGGGTAACAATTCCATATTTTACCCCGAAGATATGCGGAATTTACAATTATGAATTTGTCGCAAAACTGCTCTAATAACAGGTTTACCGATCTCGGCAGTCCTACCTTGGATTGTTTCGACCGTTCGGTCGTAACCGACAACGAGAGATACGGGTAACAATTCCATATTTTACCCCGAAGATATGCGGAATTTACAATTATGAATTTGTCGCAAAACTGCTCTAATAACAGGTTTACCGATCTCAGCAGTCCTACCCCGGATTGTTTCGACCGTTCGGTCGTAACCGACAACGAGAGACACGGGTAACAATTCCATATTTTACCCCGAAGATATGCGGAATTTACAATTATGAATTTGTCGCAAAACTGCTCTAATAACAGGTTTACCGATCTCAACATCATCATCAGCAGTCCTACCCCGGATTGTTTCGGCCGATCGTTAGTAACCGACAACGAGAGACACGGGTAACAATTCCATATTTTACCCCGAAGATATGCGGAATTTACAATTATTTACGCATCTCGTCATTCAAGATCATCTCACCACTCCTATCGGCGGCGCGGCCCGGACAAAAGTCTAAAGTGGATATGGTATGATCCTGGTCGGCAACGTTTTCATTTTTCTCCAAGCTCTTATCTTGCGCCTACCTGCTCGCTGTCTCAGCGCGCGGCTTGTGTTTTTGTTTGATTAATGATTTTTGCGCGCTACTTTTCTTTAGCAATATTTCATATCGACCATGTTTTCGTGTGCATGCGTGGAACCCGGCGGGGGGGCGTTCCTGCGATGTTCTCACATGAGCCGCATCCCACCAGCAGCCCATCCTGCGATACATGGATGATTGGAGGCCGTCGGGCGTCTTTGCATCCCGCCTGACGGTTTGGGTTCAATTTTCAACAGGAATTCTTCCTTCCTGAGCAGCGCTCTGTTTTTTTGCAGGTTTATGCTGTGCCTTTTCTGAAGGCGCCAGCAACGGCCATAGTGTATAATTCATGCTGTGCCTCTTCTGAAGCCGCCAGCAACGTTCCTGGCGGCATCTTTCCCTCTGGCCCTACTAAGCTGAAGGGGTGCTTGGAGACCGGCGGGATTCTCCGACGGGTTGGGTTCGATTCCCAACGTCTTTACTAACCAGCGTTTCGTTTTTTGCAGGTTTTGTTTTTTACGCCGAGCATCTTTTTATGCCGCCAGCAGAGTGCTCGCGGCATCCTGTGACTTCCAGCTCTGTATAGGTTTCGCCGATTATTGATGTTCAGAATTTTAGATTTTCCACCCACTGTTCCGCTGCTGTTTTCAAAACGTCTATTTTGTACGTAGACGCCCACCCGAGGGTGAAATGCGGACAGCAGTTGGCTGTCGGTATTGGGTTCGATCCCCAACGTCCTGACTGATTCGCTGTTCGTGTGCTGCAGGAAACGTTTTGGTTCTGAAGATTTTGGAACGTGCGCTGTGCTCTAGTTTCCTAGTTTAGATTTTCATATCGCCCTCGGGTAGTTGAATCCTTGTATTAGAAACTAGCAGCCTAGTAGTAATAAGTATTTATGCTAATATTTTTTAAGAGAGTAATCGGTTTTTCTCTTAGTATCTTTATCCATCTGAAATGCTTGCTTGCTTGCTACTCATGTATGCTCCGTGCTATATGAATGTCCCCAAGTGATCGTATAATACACCTGTGTTTTATGTAATATTCGCGGTACTACTCGTTCAGTAATTTTGTTTTTCAAGTCATAATCGCGGTACTATTCGTTTGTGTTCCCCCTAGCTTAATTTCATTTTCGAAAATTTTCTGTGAATTTTCACGACAGAAATGAGCGTGGTACTCATGATTGTCGCACCTGCGACAGATATGAGCCCCCGGCTCATTTCTGTCGCACGGTATAATTCCAATCTGTCTTGCGACACGACAAATAAAATACCCGGTGCGACAAATTTGAAGTGCTACCGTGTCCGAGGTACTGCGTCATCATTCTTTGCCACGTGCTCGGTGAGTTGCTCAGTCCCATAGGCATGACCAGCCACTCATAAGCTCCGAAGTGGGTGGTCATGGCTGTCTTCTCGATGTCCTCCTGTTCCATAGGAACTTGCCAGAATCCCCACAAGGCGTCTGCAGTGGAGAAGACGGTTGCTCCTTGTAGGTCATCGAGGAGGGTTTGTACGTCAGGAAGAGGGTACTTGCTTGTCCTTGACCGTGATCTCATTTATCGACCTGTAGTCGATAACCAAGCGCAACTCCTTAGGGTTGCTCGGCTTCGGCACCATAAGTACCGGACAACCCCAGGGAGACGCCGATGGGCGGATGTACCCCTTGGCCAACAGCTCGTCAAGTTGTGCACGAAGTTGCCGAAGCTCCTCTTGCGACAACTTGTAGTTACGCCGATGTAGCGGCTGTCCACTCCAGTCGGATCGCAAGCGAATGTTGTTCTTGTAGTCGCGGCTTTGGACGGAGTCAGGCAGCTCTGTACATATGACGTCCCTGAACTCCTCCTCAAGGTCGCGCAGCTGTTGCCATATCTCCGGGGACACTGTCTCGTCAATCTCGTCCGGCTCCTCCGCTTCCATGGCATGGGGCTTGGGCGGCGGTGACGGTGGTTCCTCGGCCACTGGAGCGGCCTGCTCTTGAGATAAACCTTCAGTATGGGGCTTCTCGTCGCTCCAGCGCACACGCTTGCGTCGCGGCCGACGTTCGCGGAGTAGGCGCCTTCCCTGCTCCAGCGCGGCTGCGGCTTCGGCATGCCAGGTGGGTGGTTTCCCTTGCGCGTGGTCGTCGATTGCCTGGGCACGTACGTGCTCAGGTAATAAAGCAAATGCTCCCAAAGCTTCCCGCTTGCTCTGGAAGAACCCCAGATGTAGGTTGTTGGATGGCGCATTGTCCGCCGGGGGGCCAACAGCACCCTCCAGCGCGACCACGTCAAAGTTTTGTGGGCGGGTGGACTCCACTGTTGCGTACACCTTATCCAAGTGGTCCTCGTCACTGGTGCCTGGGCTGGGCCGCACAGATTCCCGGAGGAGTAGAGCCTCCTCGGCTTCGGAGTCAGTGTCTGACGCGGACATCAGCGCAGGCGCGTCCGTCTCACCCAGATCCGCTTGGGAGGAGTCCATGGCGCCCGCGACTTGGGCGTCTTGCTGCTCAGAGCTACTGTAGACGTGGCGCGACGCTCGGACGAAGCGTCCTTGGGCTTGGCGTTGGTCTCGGCGTCGGTCTCTTCGTTACAGGCGACCGCCCCGAAGGTGCCGTCGGGTGCTAGGTACACCACGAAGGCACACTCATCCTTAGATTGGAGGGCTCGAAGGTCCTTGCGTGCCCTTTTGGGGTCCAACAAGACTCCTTGTACCAGCGCCATGGCCTTATCCTTGGGTCTTGAGGGGTCTGGCGTTCCCGGCGAGCAGCCTGTAATGACCACTCTCTTGCTTCCAGAACCAAACCGGATGGAACCCCATCGGGAGTAATCCAAGGTGACTGGGGAGTGGGAGGCTAGCCAAGGTCCTCCAAGGATAATATCCACGCAAAGATCAATGGGCATCACTCTGAGCTCCAATTGCTTGACGTACAACCCCTTGGTTGTCTCTGCTTGCAGTCGAGGGCGGACGCACGTGTTGACATCGTACGACGCGCCGTCAGCTACTCGCACTCGCATGGGGTTTTCGTGAGGTCGAGGCGTCAGGGAGGGAATGTTGCGTACAGTCTTGTCCGAGATAATGTTGGTGGAGCACCCACTGTCCACCTTTACGCGACGACCGTTCACGTACGCCCAGAACAACAACAAGGTGGGGGCCTTGGAATTGTTGATCTGTCGAGGTGGCGCTCGCGATGTTGATACAGCCGCCAAGAGATCACTCCAGCCAGGGCTCATGTCCCCACTGTCGATGATGCTGTTGAGCTGGCATACGATGGGGTCGTCCTTGGCATGAGGGTCGCCTAGGTCAGGAGGGTCGTCCATGTCAGAGTCCCATGGTAACTCGTAGGTGCCTGCATCGGCCAAGAGCCCTTGAGCGGTGGCTGTCTGCACCAGGTCCCTGGGTGGGTAATCAGGTGGGTACAAGGCCACTTGGATGACCTTGTCCTTCGCTGCTCGCGCCATATCATTCGTCGCCAAGTCACTTGCGTACTGGAGGAGTCCGTCTTCTACTTCCTCTTGCGCTTGTTCCTTGGCTAAGATGTGCAGTAGCTCTTCGTCTATAGGAGAGTCCCGCTCCAAATATGGGAGGCCACTGGCATAATCCCGCTTAAGCTTCTCTCGTTGGCGAACCTTCTCCAGCCCACTGAGCCACCTCCTCCTTGGTGCTCCTTCAGCTCGAGCTGCATGGGTCGGTGACAGCCATGGTCGGGGGCGGTCACTCCGTGTGGTTGAGGCTGCCTCGACAGTCGTGTTGTCGTTAGGTGAGGGCGTACGAGGTCGACGCCCAAGCTGGATGTCTTGACGTCGTCGTCGGTATTCTTGCAGCCTTTTAAGTTTGTTAAGGGCTGCGGGTAAGGGTGATCGAGCTCGAGCTTCTCGCTTGTTGGCGGTAACCGCGCTGTGCGTTGGTGACCGCGTGGGTCCTCGGCTGCTGCGTCGATGCCCGGCTCTCCAAAGCGGTGGGCTCGTGCTCCGCGGAGGTGTACGGGGCGGTGCAAGGTCCGTTTCCAGAGCCTTGAAGGAGGACCTCAAGCCCCGTGTGCCCACCTTGGAGCGTAGAGCGCTCGTCCCTTGCCCTCGGACAGCTCGAAATTGCCAACCTTGCAATGGTTGGCCCGTTGGCTCCAAGTGCACGCGGTAGCTCTCGGTCACCTTCAGGGTACGTCGGTGCCGTTTCTCAACGTGCTGGGAGTCGTCTGAGAGGTCCTCGCTCGTACACACCGGAGACTTTGCTTCCTTGTGAAGACGAGCTTCGACCACTTGACGCTCCGGCGCGGTAGGAGGGCTAGTCATCGCCCGCGAGGGTAGCATGTTGAGCTCATCGGAGTCTAGGTATCCTGTGCAAGGATCACTCCGCCTTTGACGTCGACGGGCTCTTCTCCACTTCTCCCGCAACTGCTGCTCCGAGAGGTAGGAGGGGGGCTCATCGCGGGGATGTGGGGTTGCACAGCCCGAGCTCATTGGGACTTGGAGGGTACTCCGAGCTCGAGGGAGTCCTCCGCGGCAAAATCCATTAGTTCCTTTGGCAACACCGCGTTGAGCACGTCACAGTATTCATCCGTTTCCTCTTCGTGCATGATCATGTCCAAGGTTTCAGCCAGAAGTGCTTTGGCCCACTCCTTCTTACGAGGAGCAGCCTGTGGGCACTCTCGAGCATAGTGCTCTTTGCTTTGGCACAACCTGCAACCAGTGTACTCCGGGGAGCCCAGACGTTGCCCAGTAGGAGTTGCACCCGCGGGACGATCTTCGGCTAGAGCTAGCAGCTCCTCCGAGACCTCCACCGCTGCCAGTAGCTGCACTGGCGCTCTCCTACTCGTCGCGTTGTTCAAATGCAACTCCGCCTCAATGGCGTATTCCAGCGCTAGGCGTCGACTGGCTGGAAGGGCGCGGTCGAGGAGGATCAAGGGGGTCCCCTTCCGCTCTGCAATCTCGAACGCCTCCTTCCGTACCTCCGCGGATAAGCCCGAGAGGAAGACGTCCAGGAGGTCGGATTCCGGAACCGGAGTGGTGAGCTCGTGTGTCGCCAACATGGTCACCACGCGATGGGCTAGATGCAGTCCATCCCAAAACTCGCGCACTTTGCGCGGTGTCGCCATGCGTCCTTGAGTTTGGCGTACTCGGCGTAGGAACGAGCCCAAGGTGGCCATTTCACTCTTCAGCGGCACGATCAACTTCGCCAGCGGCACGATGACCTTCTCAAGGTTCAATGACTTATCCGCTTCGGCATCCAAGAGAACCCCTCGCAGCTCCGTTCCTTCGGAGCTAGGTGTAGGGAAACAGTGCTGGGTGATCTCCTTCAACAAAATATGCACCGAGAGAATCGGCTCTCCGAACTCGAATGCTCCGTTCCCTACAAATTTAGGAATCGTAGGTGGGGCCATGTTTGCCTTGTATCTACCTTGTGTCTGGATGGCCAAAAACCACGACCAGACATGGCCATGTTTAGTCAGTTTTTCCGCGGCGCAACACAACCCAAGTAGGGCCATGTTTGGTCGTGGTTTTTGGCCTTACTTACCCCTTACTTACCTTGTACCTACCCAATGTCTAACGCACCATACGTACGCCCGTGAATGCATGAATCACTTAGACATTGGGTAGATACAAGGTAAGTATGGCCATGTCTATACATAAACAAGGGTAAGTAGGGCCCTACCTATCATGTATCTATACTCAAGTACTGGGTAAGTATGGCCATGTCTATACATAAACAAGGGTAAGTAGGGCCCTACCTATCATGTATCTGGTGTACTCAAGTACAGGGTAAGTATGGCCATGTCTATACATAAACAAGGGTAAGTAGGGCCCTACCTATCATGTATCTATACTAAGTAATAGGGTAAGTATGGCCATGTTTATACATAAACAAGGGTAAAAGTAGGGCCTTACCTATCATGTATCTGTACTCAAGTACAGGTAAGTATGGCCATGTCTATACATAAACAAGGGTGAGTAGGGCCCTACCTATCATGTATCTATACTCAAGTACAGGGTAAGTATGGCCATGTTTATACATAAACAAGGGTAAGTAGGGCCCTACCTATCATGTATCCATGCTCAAGTACAGGGTAAGTATGGCAATGTTTGAATGATTTTTCAATTAAAAATATTTACTGAAAGTGTACATTTTTCTATTTTTTGCTCCTCTTGTTCCCTTTCACTGCAGGACTGTCTACTTTTCTCTTATTTTTGCCTTTTGCAGAAGGAGAAGGAGCCTCTTCCTCCTCGTCCTCGTCCTCGCCCTCCTCTTCATCCCCCTTTTCGGGCGCATCATCATCCGCCGTGTCGGGCGTGGGTACATAGTCCCCATCCTCCTCGGATTCGTCCTCGTCCTCCGCGGAGGTTCCCGCCGGTTTAGGCACTTTCAGCCCGTCGGGCTTCCCGGAGTGGTAGTACAACAACTCCTTTCCGTCGTCGTACCTTTGTGTTGCGTGCTCCCATGGCACGCAACACAAGAGTCTCCCCGTAGCGAACCTCCCCTTGAGGAAGTCATCGAGGTGCCTCTTGAACTCTGCCTTCTCAGGCACTTTTTCCTCCACCTGT
>LGRX02017137.1:0-32854 GCA_001247695.2 Cymbomonas tetramitiformis | reverse complement strand
AAAAAGTTTGTCACTCTGTAGAGCGACTTTTTTCCTCGACACTCGAGAGTGACTTTGGGTGCGGGTCACGGGTGGAGCTTTTCTTCCTTGGGTTTTTTAAACCGCCGCCGAGAGTGCCAAAAAAGTTTGTCGCTCCGCAGAGTGACTTTTTTTCTTGACACTCGAGAGTGACTTTGGGTGCGCGTCCCGCGCGGAGCTTTTTTGATTCCTTGGAAGCTTGGGTATGGGCCATTCGGTAGATTATTCCCTTTGCCTTCCCATTCGATTACCACGTCATCATCAATTAACCTACTGAGACCGTTTTCATATCATCCGAGGATATTTTCTCATATTTCATCAGTATACTTATATGCAAGTTCAGGCTACAGTAGAGTCCTTACCGCTACCGCTCCGGTAAACAAAATGATTGAACAATTCCAAATTCGTTCTAGACGAGTGACATCACACGATCGAACTATCTACTATGGCAATCCATATCCAATCGAATGACATGACACTAGGGCTCTACTGGAATGTTAATTAAATGTAATAGAAAATACTCTCACAAGTCAGAGCCTCCGGACGCGGCGATTTTCTCCCGGTTCATCGATTTTTTTTAATTTTCTGTGGTAGTCCGGAGGCTCTGATACTATTAACGAGAGGCCAAAATGAAGGTGTTCCAAAGGCCTTGAAAATTTCAACCTTCTGAGAATGGGTTATTCGAAGCAGAAGTTCTGCTTGGAACGGGGCCAAAAAGTGAACTGGCTCGCTAGAAACGCAAACCAAAGAGTTTCCAGACCAGACTTCTGCAGTCTGCAGATTGACGAATATCAAAAGTGGCATAACTTTTGAATGCATTTGCCATTTTGGTTGATCCAAAGATCGGTCTTGATTAGATTACCACCCTCGTTTCGAATATGCACGTGAAAATGTGATACATGGTACTCATTGTGTAAGTGTAACGTATCTCATACGACCGCGCCTTCTGCAGTTAAAGCTCAAATGTTATTTTGCATGATTCACTTCGCAAACCTGCCATGTTTCTATTATCGAACATGTTGTTACAAATCACTTGGCTCCCACCTTCAATAATATGCCAACCTCGTGAATGTGTTTGCTTAGCATCCTTCCCATCGTATCATATTATAAATCAAATATTTTTTCTAGACGAACGTTGATTGTTCATGTTGCCTTGCATGCCTCTCTCGTGAACAGTGAATGCGGCGCAATCAGAGAACAACGGCAACTTTTGAATGCAACCATTGGTTTGTATGCACCCGTGTTCACGGGGGAAATCAATTATGTGAAATCTTTCAACTATGACTCGCGCACATAAACCGTCACCTTTGCCTGGCCAGACATCGACCTCTTGTGACGCACGTGCACACCAGAAGCTCGATTGACCTCCGAAGACCTAACCGACTCCTTTGCTTATGCCCTGCGCATAAACATGCGAGGTGCGCACAAAAGCCCTACACCTGCCGTTGTTGTGCTAAGTATGCCAATGGTGTGCTATGCGTGTGCCGTGCGTTTGTGTGTGCCATGCTTTCTAGAGTGGCATTGCAAGGTGCTAAGCCCTGCAGGGCATTGCCGCATTGTGCTTTGCTATGCGATGTTGCGTTATGATATGAAGACAAAAGTCTCGGGAGTACACCCGACTGCGCAGTGCACAGTCAAGTGTGCTCCCGAGACGGGGCTGTCAGGAGTTAAACCCGAGCTCAGTGGGGATCTCCCACTGAGACTGCAGCCCCTCACATGGCTATAACCTTGAACAACGTGCGCTACACTTGAGGCTATCAAAGTCCATGCTTACATAAGTTTGCGGTGATCTCTTAAGATATCTGGTTGAACAGGACTCTTACCTATGTATTCTCGTTGCAGGCGTCCAGGCACTCAGTGTCGTTCAACACCTCCCATACTCTGATTCAGGGTCATTTATCCGGGAAGCCTTCAAAAAGGAACTAGGGGACAAGCTGACGAACACCTTGCTCGTCCGTGGTCCTTTTGCTGATCAGGCCTGGACATACAAAAGCCTCCAATGGCTCAAGCAATTGCTGGGTAGTGAAAAGCAATACTGGATTCTGGATGGTTCCGTGTAAGTATTGCCTACAACATCCTGCCTACGCTCCCTAGCTCACTGCCGTTTGATGTCATGCTATTGCCATACCTTGCATTCATTCAATAATATGGTCACACCTAATGCCTCAAGATCAATTTGGGGTTTGTGTGGTACTCGTGTGGACATCTCGGAATCTTCATCAGCTTCATAACTGGAGTCTGACTCATCGGTAGCCTCGGTGGATGCATCTGATGGGGCCATAGATTCCTCCTCCGAGTCATCATGGTCTTCCACAACGTCATTCATGACCTCAGTCATATCAGCATCACATGCGTCGAGCGTCGTACCGATAGCCCCTTGTGCCTCTCGGGTGGATGCTCTGTCACACAGCACTTTTTCTTTGATGCTCTGGAGCATCGCCGCGTGCTCGGGGATGGATGGAACACGCAATAATATCTCCGCAGATGCGAGTATCTCGGCATGGGATGGAAAGTCTCCCTCGACCTCCATATTAGGCGCATCACCCGGTGCACCCATGTCTGTACTGTATTCTGATTGACCTCCACGGGTCGCTCAAAACTTCCGCTGCCCCCGGCCCAAGCGCAGCTCCGGATCTGAATTCCCCACAATAATCTACATTCATATGCACGGCTCCACCTGTCTCTGACCCTATATCAGATCCTGATGTGTCCAAACCTTGTTCAGTTCTCCGACAATTTGTATCTAGGCGCTGCTGGCGCCACCCCTACCCCCACGCACCAAAATGCCCGCCATGGGCGGCTCGGTTGTCCAAATCTGCTTTTGAAAAGTGCTCCTACTAACTCCCCATGCAGCCCCCCACACATTCATATGCACAGCTCCACCTGTCTCCGACCCTGTATCAGATCCTGCTGTGTCCAAACCCGGTTCAGTTCCCCGACAATTTGTATCTAGGCGCTGCTGGCGCCACCCCTACCCCCACGCACCACAATGCCCGCCACGGGCGGCTCGGTTGTCCAAATCTACTTTTGAAAAGTGATCCTAACTCCCCATGCAGCCCTTCACACAAGCATAGGACATACTTTGGCTTTTATTTATTATACAATATATTCACTTTACTCTATAACACAAACATTATCACCGTGTCCTCCACCTAGGGTTTTCATGCCAACATTAGATTACAAACGTGGCACAAGCAAGCTATAGCACGCGCAACGAAGTGCTTTAGTTATGTACACGCTAGATAAGAACTAGAGGCACAAATATCACCTTACGTGACGTTTCCACTATTCAAGTTGAAGTTCTAGAAGTTACAAATCTCAATTGTCTCTATTCACTCCTGTGGCGCATAGGACACCCCCAAATCCCTTTAGGCATCTCAAAACAACCCCCCATAGGTATGCATAAGACAAAGTAATATGCATAAGGAACCCTTCGATAAAGCCCGCACCTCCATCGCAGTCTCATGGCTAAAGATTTGGGTGCGTCACACTTCACAAATCTATGCCGCAATCGCGCCTGCACGCATATTGCACCCCAAATACCTTTTAGGCATCTCCAAACATCCTTCCATACGTTCGAAAAACGCAAAGTACTGAGCATAACGAACCACTAGAAAAAAACCGCACCTCCATCCATGTCCCACAGCTCAAGTTATAGTCGTGTCCAATGCGCCCATTATATACCGCAGTAGCGCCTGCACGCATATTGCACCCCAAATATGTTTCAGGCATCTGCGCATCTCCAAACATCCCGCCAAACGTTCGCAAAACGCAAAGTACTGAGCATAACAACGAACCACTAGGAAAAAAATCCGCACCTCCATCCCTGTCCCACAGCTGAAGTTATAGGAGTTCGAGATGCAACAAATCTATATCACCAACGCGCCTGCACGCATATTGCACCCCAAATACGTTGCAGGCATCTCCAAACATCCCGCCATACGTTCGAAAAACGCAAAGTACTGAGCATAACGAACCACTAAAAAAAAATCCGCACCTCCTCCCTGTCCCACAGCTCAAGTTATACGAGTTCGAGGATGCGACAATCTATATCACCAACGCGCCTGCACGCATATTGCACCCCAAATACCTTTCAGACATCTCCAAACATCCCCCCATACGTTCGAAAAACTTAAAGTATTCAGGTTAAGGAACCGCTGAAAGAAATCCGCACCTCCATCCCTGTCCCACAGCTCAAGTTATACGAGTTCGAAATGCGACAAAACTGTATCACCAACGCGCCTGTAGCCATATTGCACCCCAAATACCTTTCAGACATCTCCAAAAATCCCCCATACGTTCGAAAAACTTAAAGTATTCAGGTTAAGGAACCGCTTAAAGAAATCCGCACCTGACAGCACCTCCATTGCTGCCCATCACTTAATTTCTCAGCGACCCCAACTCGTCGCATCAAGCAGAGTAAGTCGAGCCAGAAAGGAACTTCATGGGGATGTTAAGGAGCACCCTCGAGGTTTCAGTATATCGTGGACCGCTTAATTTAACGAACTTGCTTAAAAGCTGAATAGCATATGCTGCGCGCGGTAACAATTTCAGTTTTTCAGTATACAGTAAGCATACAAAACAGGCGTTTCCGCGGTTCTCGTAGGTTTTCTGGAAGGAAGCCGAAAAAGCCAGCCAGCCGTACTCATCGAGTTACCCCCCAAACGCTGGCTGCTTTCTTAACGTCGGGTTTTCTTAAAAGTGGTACCGATCAAATGCACATTATAACAGTGTATACATGAATTTACATGCATTGCACACATCATATGTCAGTGCATTATTATTGAACAGCATTGCATAATCATAAAATGCATGTACATGTATAACATACATGCTGGATTTGGCACGCTGACAGTATCATAGTCATCTGTGTCATCACCGATACGGCTCGACTACTATGACTACTTCACTGTCATCAGCGCCATCTCCGATATCGGCTTCGGTAGTCATACAGTTCATTCTAGCATCTGCTGTCATTTCCACACCTGACTTCCTAGGGGCTGTCATCAAATTCTCTCAGCGGAAGCTATATCACTTCGTATTATCTTGTGTATATATAGCTTCACAGTTTCACGGTTGACATATGCGAGAGTTAGCACCCTATTAGTAGTTCTTCACTGTGTGTTTGTTCTCACAATACATACCAGCCTGATCACGATAGCGGTTGGTATATATCATAACATGCACACCAGCCTGATCACGATAACGGTTGCTATACATATAACTGCACATACATATGATGACAGTGCAGTATATAGGTACTTGCAACGGATTATAAAGTAAGGACTCATCACGGTACGGCCGTAAATCGTCGTGTAGTCCTGTTGGTCGATTCGATGACGATGTTTCCGCGCCTAACCGACCATGGGCTTGTACCCCATGGCACCGGGGGTTTATCCAGCAGTACACCTAGATTTCATTGCATAGTTCATACATATGCAAAATCTTGATAGTCCTGTGTTATAAAAATATCCAGGCAGGATAAGATGCCGGCCATGGTTGTTAGACAGGAAGTAGCTCAGATATTCCATGACAAAGGATTTAGGATTGGAATATCTGTTCTCCTGTTTATGATGCAACCATGCTGGATACTCATTGGACCTACCTGTGAAAATCAACATTGAACATGCTTATCATTTAGCATGATAGAGATACAGGATTACAAAAGCTGAAATATAAGATATACATCATGTCATGTTACATGCTGTCCAGTGATATACAGACTATCCATACGTGATTAAGTTAACTTAAGTTAACTTAACTTATCTTGATATATTTCAGATGTGTGTGATTTACCAGCAAGTGCACACACAGAGAGAGAGAGAACAAAGCATATTTATGTATGTATGTGGATATGTGTGATCCAACAGTGAGTGTAACATACACACACAACAACAACAACAGCAACAACAACAACTATACAAGAAGATATATATATATATTGACATTACACTCAATCAGTAAAGTGTAAATGATCAATGTAAGTATGCAAATAAAATATATACATTATGTACTGATGCATACATACCAGTCACAAACACGTGTGCGTGTGGACTGCCAGTGATGGCGATACATAAGGGACAGGATCAAACAACCTGCTGCAGGGTTGGATGGCGATATCTCTAGACCCGAAGGCAGGATACAGTGCTCAAACACAGTTGGTCACTGTTGAGCACTGTCCATACGTCCTCACGAATCGCTGGAGCAACTACATCTTCCACAAAAGCATGTGTAGACAGGGCTATATATTGCCAAGGATTTCAGTAAAATCCTTAAAATTTGACTATATATATATATATCTATCTATCTACACAGAAACACCATGAAACGAGTCATTTTAGATGTCATGTGTGATAGAAAGTTACTTTAAAGAGTTTATGAAAGACAGGATACCGTGACAAACAGTATGTACATACTGGGACTTATATATAAGTATATAAGGCTCAAAATGGCAAAAATGGGTGAAATTGCTGTGCGAGAGATTTCAAAATAAATATTTTTTGGGTATAATTTTTTCGCAAATTCCAATTTTGTACCTATTGAGGTACCAAAAAATCACCATGCCGTATTTCATAACCCTAGTAACCACCTAATATCTTACATGTAACACCTAGGGGTGCAACACATAGTTAAGATGTTCTATACTACACAGTGACATCCTGAACAAACTTTTTCTTCTTTCTTCGAAATTTTTTGCATATTTGTTCATTTTTGCTATTTAAAGGGTTCCTGATGACATGTAACACCCTAAAGTCACTGGGGGCATATAGGGTAAATGTAACCCACATTGCCCTAAATACCATGAAATACTAGTGCAACACACAGTGATTTGGTATTTCGAGTCATGTTGCAATCAGCACAATCATGACTACCACTCCAGGGCAACATCCCAAGAACTGTAGGGCAACAACCCAAGAACTGTAGGTCTACATCCCAAAAACTGTAGGGCAACGTCCCAAGAACGTAGGGCGACATCCCAAGAACCGTAGGGCAACAACCCAAGAACTGTAGGGCAACAACCCAAGAACTGTAGGGCTACATCCCAAGGACTACACGGCTGCATCCCACAGGGTTGCACAATGCCTAATTGGAGTATATTCAAGGCACTTGACAACTGCCTGGTAGTTCTTACACTTCCTTGAGGGGGGAAGATGTGGAATACTATATATATATATACATACTCCATTGCATTATATAATGCATATAATGCACAGATATAATACATGTGCAATTACAGATATATATACATATATCACACACACACACACACACATTCCGTAGTTGAAGGTTTTTGTTGGTGTTGGTGCGTTATAGATGTCTGTTCCAGGAATTGATCCAAATCCGGCTCACTGGTTTTTTGATATCCTTGGTACCTATGATGCATACAGCAGATTCAAGGTCCCACGCTGGATGACTGGTTATTCAGAGACACAGACACGATATGATGGTGTAGGATATTTTGACAACCTCAGTCGATTAAAGCCCGACATGAGTCGATACAGAGATCCTAACACAGAACCAGATGCTCCAGAGACTCGATTCACAGAGGATTTTGCACCACCAATATTTGCAGATCCAGATGACAGCCATGTAGTCCCAGCACCCGCAGTTCCTGCAGTACCTACTCCTAAGGTGAAAATGAATACACCAAAGGAGTACAAGGTCGGACAAGATGCAGAGGTCTGGATAGAGACGGTGGATAGGTACTTCGAATTCACCTACCCAGGAGCAACAGACAAGGACCTGATTACAGTATTCCTCACATTCCTTCAGACTGAGCAATGACAGACACTTCTTCAACGTTGTGGCACAATCTCCAACAGCCACATATGCAGAAGTCAGGACCACATTCCTTCGACAGTTTGGAAATCCACATAAACAGTCAGTAGCCAAAAGACATTTGATGGGACTGCAACAAGGTAATCGGACATTTACAGATTATCTAAGGACGTTCACATCACTGGCCTCGCTGGCATCAGTCGATCTGGAGGATGTCCTAATAAAGGATCGATTTGTCACAAATATGGACTCAGATTTCAGACAGCAATTCAACCTCAAATTTCTCACAGAGACTGAGAGGAATAGCCTTTCGTGGTCACAAACCACAAAGGTCCTGCTCGACTTGAACTTTGTAGTTCATTCGAAGCAGTCAGAGACCCTGCACTATAGGGGCCAAAAGGCGCAATCAGGGGGTCCAGCCAAGAAGGATACGGATCCCAAAGGCCGTGGCAACAAGCCATACGACCGCAGCAATCAGAACCAGCCCAGTCAGAATTTTCAGAAAAGGAAAAGGAAAAGGAACAGCATCTTCTTCTTCTTCTTCCCAGTCTTGTGAACGTTGTGTCGTTCAGGTCACAGCAAAAAGGATTGCTACTCCACAAGGACAGCAGATGGAAAATCAATAAAAGGCAATCCTCCAGCTCAGAATCCTTATTATCGGAAAGGAGGACAGCAGCAACAGAATAATCAGGGTGGCAAAAGTGAGTCTAACAAACTCCTAAAAACAGTCAACACCCTGGTTAAGGAGCTTCAGAATCAGCAAAGCCTCAATGCAGCAGTTGCACAACCAGATCCAGCTCCAGCATTAGCTCCAGCTCCTCAGGGAAACTCCCCGGGTACTGCACAGGTACCAGTGATGAGAGCACCCCGGGGATATATCAGCCTGAACATGCCACTGAAGCAAGTGGTAGGGTTGAGAGTATCTCAGAAGAAATCCTTTCCAGTCTGACATTGCAGTTCCAGCAGACGGGCACTCCCTCAGATCACATCACAAAGATGCAGTCACAGACAGCACAGCTGAAATCACAGAAGAAGCTGTTGTTGTATAAGGGGAAAGTATAAGGACAGAGTACTCATATTTTGGTAGATCCTGGGGCAGCATCATCATTTATCGACAGACAATTTGCTTCTCAGCTTGGTATATATAGCAGCATCAGATTCATCATCATTCTCAGTGGGGTTGGCTGGAGGAAGCCAATTACCTTGTACATCATATCTTCCCAATGCTATATTTACGCTGGGTAAGTATACGGATTCAGCGGACCTATATGTTATTGATATGACACCCTTCACAGTCATCCTAGGACAGGATTGGTTGGAGAGGAGGAATCCACACATGGATTTTCAGTCCAAGAACATGACGATCACCAGGACACACCATTCAGGCTCCAGTGTTCGCACAGTTCTATCCAGAGTTGAAGAGACTCAAAAATCAGATGGCCTTCCTGAAAATGGAACTAGTCAGTGCCACCACAATGAGGAAACACCTGCGACGTATACGATCCAGTGGTTCGGCTGAAGAGGCCGTAGCTTATCTCTTCTTTCTCACAGAGGTTGATGGTGAAGTGGCTACTATCCCGCGGTCCTTGTGAGAGGACCCAAATCGCTTTCGGTCCTCTCACAAGGACCGAAGTTGCGGGATTTCTTTTCGCTGTCCTATTGCATTCAAGACACGCTACCCTCTATATGGCAGTCTTATTGTGACCTAAACTGAGTCGCCTAATGCCCCATTGGCTGAAATTCCATGTGGCGTGTCTATACTAGTCGCATTTGCATGGACCCTCCTTCACTTTTCAGGTTTTAAATTTCACAAGGAGGGAAAAAAGCATGACACTCACTCGTGATTTTTTAAAAGACGGATAACATCGTCAACCAACCCCAATAAGTCATCAAATTGAGCCCAAACATTACCGCCAATAATGGGTTAGTGTTTGAGAGTGGTGGCATACCCCTACTGGTTGTAATTTGCGGCTAAACATCTACCCTACACTTGTAAAAGGGTAAATTTTCGTTATTTTGATGATGTTTGCCTTCTTACTTACAATTCAAAGGTAGTCCACAAACACACATGTATGCTTTATAGCACATGGCTACCGCTTCCCAACTGAATGTATATACATATGAAATCTTTTAGAAAGTGTATCCATGGCAATCCGATCAATATTGTGGCATTGGTTCATAGCTCCACCCTATCACATATCAAAATAAATCACGCACAAATACCGCCGTCTCTAATATTTTGAGGGTGGTGCCTTATGTGACGTGCCCTCAAAATGGTAAAGTGCAAAACCAAGGGCTTGTGCGGTTCACACATCAACATTAAGTCCCAAAGTCGAAGTGTGCAAGAATATATGCCCTCCAGAGGCCATCTAGTGGGTCCAAAGGGTGTTGGGGAGTCCGGTCCTTGTGAGAGGACCGGGTTTTTGAATTAATTTTGAATTAAATTATACACCTAAAGCACACGTGTCTAATGACGACCGATATCGAGCAACCAATCCATCCGACATGTTCAACTATTGGTTTGACTCATAAATGATGTAAAAATGTGCGGGTAACATCGTCGTAAGGTAAATATCCGTGCAAGAGCCGCATTTTACTTCGGTCCTTGTGAGAGGACCCAACCTCGGGATAGTAGCCAGAAGTGGTCATGACAGCAACTGGCACAGACACTACCATGGAAGACCCAGAGGTCACAGCAGAACGTGATCGTGCCAGAGAAGACTTTTCAGATATATTCCAGGAGGAACTTCCAGCTGGCCATCCATAGGCCAGAGCGGTTTGAAGGTGGATATCATCGCATCAACATTGAACCTGGGCATAAGCCACCATCACAGCCAGTACGAACTATTCCAGTGCCTATGATGGAGGAGCTCAAACGGCAAATCATCAAATATGTCGAATTGGGTATCCTTCGTCCATCATCATCACCATATGGGTGCCCAATTATTTTCGCTCCTAAGCCAGGGGGTAAGTGGAGGATGTGCTGTGATTATCGTGCCCTTAATAACATCGCCATAAAGGACACATATCCATTGCCACCCCATGACACCCTTCTAGAACAGCTTAAGGGGGCACGCTGGTTCAGCAGATTAGACTTCAATCAGTTTTTCCATCAGATCCCTATTCATCCAGACGACATCCATAAGACAGCTATTCGAACTAGATACGGTTCATACGAGTGGACAGTGATGCCCTTTGGGTTAACTAACGCTCCTGCGACCGCTCTGCGTGTTGGAAACCGAGCATTCTTCGACTTCATTGATCAGTTCTTAGTCATCTTTATGGACGATACTATTGTGTACAGTCCAGATTTTGACACACACGTGAAGCACGTTCGCCAGTTCCTACAGCGCTGCAGAGAGCATCAGTTCTTCATCAGACCTTCGAAGGTTGAGTTGTTCGTCAGAAGTATTGACTTTATCGGACACCACATCTCAGAGGCAGGTCTATCCATCATCGAAGACAGAGTCCGTGCAGTCATGGCTATTCAGCCTCCAGTATCCTATGGCCCAACCGTTGGCAAACAGCCTCTACGCCGCATGGCTAAAGATGGCAAGTCTAGCCTTCGGTCATTCTTGGGCATGGTCGGCCAGTTCAGGAGATTTATTCCGAAATTCTCCAAGATTGCCGAGCCACTCAATCGCCTTCTGAAAGACAATGCAGAATTTGTCTGGGAAACTGAGCAGCAGCAGGCATTCGACAACCTCAAAAGTGCCATCTGCAATGCTCCAGTACTACAGCTTCCAGATCAGAAACTGCCGTCCATTATGGAGGTCGATGGATCAGGCACACACGTTGGCCAAGTCATCCTACAGGATCAAGGCAAAGGTATGAGGCCATGTGGCTACCACAGCGTAACTCTTTCTGACACACAGCGACGCTGGCCTATTCCTGAGATTGAGCTATTTGCCATCGTGGAGGGCTTCCGGTTCTTTCGCCACATCTTGCTGGGAGCTCCAGAGACTATCGTACGCTCAGATCATCAGCCACTGGTATATTTCCAGTCCAAATCCTCACTAAGCCCGAAACAGGCAAGGTGGTTGGATGAGCTCTCCGAGTACAACTTTCGGATTGAGCACATTGCAGGCGAGAAGAATAAGGTTGCAGATGCCCTGACACGTATTTCTGCTCTTTTCGAACTCTCCGATAGTCTGCAACATCACATTGCCTCATTGGCAATTGCATCGGCTGACATAACATCTCCAGACCCTAAATTTATTGCTCTTGTCTCTGCATCATCGGGTCATCAGCTGCACGACATTATCACATCACAGTATGATCGTGATCCCTTTGCACAATCGATACTTTCCAAACTGGCATCAGCAACATCATCACAGACTGTCAGCAGCTTCGAGCTCATTCAGGGATTGCTATATCGCAAGACCATTTTTGGCAGACAGCTTTACATTCCACCTACTGCCAAAGTTCCTACAGATGACGGTGAGATCACACAGCTTCGCCACATTCTACTTCACGAGTGTCACTCAGCAACTGTTTCTGGTCATGTAGGCAAGAATCGCATGCTCCATCTATTGCGTAGCCGATATTACTGGCCAGGAATGACGAAGGCAGCAATCCAGTGCATTCGGGAGTGCCCCGTATGCCAACGCCCGAAAACGAGGAAACACAAACCTTATGGGCAGGCACATATTCGCTATTGTGTGCCTAAGACAAAATGGCTTGATGTATCACTTGACTGGATTACTGATCTGCCTTTCACCACCAGTGGGCACGACAGTATATTTGTGGTGATGTGCCAATTCACTCATCGCTGCCATCTCATTCCATTCAACATGACCTGGACTGCTCAGCACACTGCTGCCATATATATGCAGCACATCTTCAAGCTCCATGGTCTTCCGAGGAACATCATATCAGATCGAGATCCCAGATTCACTTATCACTAGATTCTGACCCCACTGTAAAAACTGTCGCTAGAAAGTGGCACGCCTCGATGACACTAAATTCCAAATCATTTGTTTACCGTCCATGCATCGCAAAGATAACGATTCAGATTCAAAACTGACTGCTGACGTCACCATTTCACTTTACATTTTATTTCGCTTTATTCAACGCTTCCAAATCTCCCATTCCCGGTCGCTTTCCCCATTCCCGGTCAGTTGACAGTCGCAAACGCTAAACGGTCACAGTCAACAGTGCCGTTCATGAGTTGTTAAGTATGGAAATGCGAGTTATCGCTTGCCCGCCCCAACTTTGTTGCGCTACTGCAGGCACAGCCCCTTGTGATTTTAATCACATTACATGAAGTACAATTTTTTCCAACGTTCGTAACTAAGATATATTTACTCACAAGGCGAATACCTTTTTCTTGAGCTCTTGATCGACCCCATCTGCAACCGCATCAGCTTCGTTTGCAGTCGCGACTGCAAGCTAAGTTGATGCGGTTCAAGATAGGGTCGACCAATTCACGACAGGCGAGGGGTGTTCTTGCGTTCTAGCGCTAGAAACTTGTCAGATATATTCGTATCAATAATCTGTATGAGTATATCCCGTAAGTTTCAGGTCATACCTTGAAGCATACTTCAAACAGTCGCATATTGGTTCCAAACCCAAAACATCTGCCTTAGAAATAAATTGCGCGTCTCGCGTACAAGTAACTTGAAGCTTTGAGCTTCAAGTAACTTAAGGATATGCATCTTGGCAGTATTTGTGCCAAGTTTCGTGCTCTATGACGCACGGGAAGCCCTCGGCTGTTTGGCATCTTTGGGTTTGGGTTCGAACCCAAACCCAAACCCAAAACATCTGCCTTGGAAATAAATTGCGCGTTTCGCGCACAAGTAACTTGAAGCCTTGAGCTTCAGGTAACTTAAAGATATGTACCAAGTTTCGCGCTCTAGGACGCACGGGAAGCCCTCGGCTGTTTGGCATCTTTGGGTTTGGGTGTCACGTTCGAACCCAAACCCAAAACATCTGCCTTAGAAATAAATTGCGCGTTGGGCGCACAAGTAACTTGAAGCTTTAAGCTTCAAGGAACTTAAATAAATATCTCTTGGCAGTATTTGCGCCAAGTTTCGTGCGCTAGGACGCACGGGAAGCCCTCGGCTGTTTGGCATCTTTTTTGATTAACCCAAACCCAAAACTGCCTTGCAGAATTAGAGTTATCATGCACTCTAAATAACGAAACCTGGCAGATACGTGTATTCATAACAATAATATGAATATATCCTGGAAGTTTCAGGGCCTACCGTCAAGCATACTTCAAACAGTCGCATCTTGACAAGAGGCGTTATGGGTTTGGATTCTCTTGTCAAGATGCGACCGTTTCGAGCATACTCGAAGGCATGCTCTGAAACTTACGGGATACATTCGTATTATTGATACGAATATATCTGACAGGTTTCTTGCGCTAGAACGCAAGAACACCCCTCGGCTGTTGTGAATTGGTCGACCCTATCTTGAACCCCATTGACTTAGCTTGCAGTCGCGACTGCAAACGAAGCTGATGCGGTTGCAGATGGGGTCGATCAAGAGCTCAAGAAAAAGGTATTCGCCTTGTGAATACATATATCTTAGTTACGAACGTTGAAAAAATTTGTACTTCATGTAATGTGATGAAAATCACAAGGGGCTGTGCCTGCAGTAGCGCAACAAAGTTGGGGCGGGCAAGCGATAACTCGCATTTCCATAGTTAATAACTAACAAATGCGCAAATAAAAGTCATTTCGCGCAAAAAGTCATTTCAGCGCACTAACAAAGGCGCAATATATATAATTATATTATATATAATTATATGATATTGATTATTATATTATATATAATTATATGATATTGATTATTATTATTATATATACTATTATTATTATTATTATTATTATTATTATATATATATATACAACGGTATATTATTATTATTATATATTATTATTATTATATTATTATAATAATAATAATAATATTATTATTATTATAATATTATAATAATAATAATAATAATAATAATCGTATAACGTAGGAGGAACGTATATCGTAGGTAAAAATTACGGAGATTGAGAAATGATAACATAATCACGTAATAGTTGCGAGATGCATGCATGCAAACATGCATGATATGTACGACATATGCATAATCATATATGATCGCACACGTGCCAGACGCTATAAAAATTATAATATGCGTTCGCACAATTATTCTATACATGCGTATGTAGATCAGGAATGGTCTACTGAATTGAGTGCATTCATCTCTGCTTCACTAAGAACCATATCTGAAAAATCTAGCTGCTGATGGGTGACATTTATGAAACGACCGATATCGTGAATGCTTGCAGACACGCTTGCGGATGCGCCTGCGCCTGAAGCGTCGTTTTGTGCGGATCTCAGTTCAAAAGCCATTTGCTTCAGATCTTCAAGGGAATGATTTGGGTATGTACCTGGTATTATGCGCCTGCGCCTGCGGATGCGCCTGCGGATGCGCCTGCACCTGAAGCGTCGTTGCGCTGATATTTGCGATGATCGATGATGCATAAACGCAGTGGCAATTCATGCAGACATTTATTCTGAGTATATGCATTGTGTGGACGCGCATGCATGCTACAATTATAAAAACACGCAAGTGGCACAACGTGCTTCCTTTTAATAGACATTTATATTTGCAGACGGCGTGCTCACATGTCGCGATGAGATCTAGCGGGCTCCTTTCTACATCGTCTGCATGCCAAACACGCATGGTGCAATTATGAAATATATCTGCCTACAACTCGCTTCCTGTATCGCAACTGTCGAGCCTGCGTGTCGGTTGGGATGCATCCAACGGGATATCTGCCAAGACGCCATGCGAATGGAGACGATACTGTACGCATTTAAATTCAGCCATTGGCACTGCCATGCGAGTATAAAATGTCAATCATGACAATCAAGCAAATATATTCAAGCAAATGCGCAGATGGCGTCACGATATGCAAGTGTGGCATTTGCGATACAGGAAGCGAGTTGTGAGCGTGTGCTTGTGCGAATGGGGTATATGAATAGCAGTGATTACTTGTGCTTAGATACAATTTATTCATTGATTAGAAATCCTTCAGATGGGATGCTTCGCTGACAAGTGGCATTACCAATTTATACACCTGTGTGATAAGATCAGATTCTACGCTACGGACACGTTCATGAATGTACATCGGAATATCCGATATATATATAAATTGAATAATCGTCATTCGGGAGGCATAGTCAGCCACGTCGGCTGATTATGAAAAACAACGCAACGCCCGATAATTATGTAGAATATAGTCACCTACATGCATATACTTTTGTGCACCGTCGGTGCGTATTTTCTATTTTTTATTTTCGTATACATGAAACCCAACGTATATGGCGCTGGCGTACGAGCGGACTTCGTTAGTCTGTCGCTGTCGCTGTCGCTGTCGCTGAAATGAATTTTTAATATTTCAAATAATTACCTTTCGCCGTAGGATTAAATTTCATGTTATCCTGCGTCCTCAGTTCGATCTGAATGGTTTTGGATTCGGTCTTCTCCAAGATGACAAACGCCAAATTTTGGCGTTTTGCTCACTGTGAACAACGACAGCGACTGACGATGACACGATGCGGAGTGGCACGTTCTAGGGCACAAAAAAATGGTTTCACTCAGAAAGTGGTGTTCATTCTGGCAAACGCTGTGGAAGTCTATTGGTACGAGATTGTCTATGACAGCTTCACACCATCCACAGTCGAATGCAAACAATGAGCGAAGCCATGCCTTCATTGAGGACATCCTCAGGTATTTTACATTTTGTTTGATGCATGATTCACCAACCTCCGGTTTATAATTACTGATTAGAAAGTTATTTTTTCCTCAGGTGGTGTTGCAACGATACTTCAGCTAATTCGTGGGAGGACAAGTTGCCTCTGGTGGAGAGTGCAATCAACAACACAGTTTCTGCTACAACTGGTTATACACCTTTCTATCTCGATTCCATGGCGCAGCCACTTTCGCCGCATGATCTGGCAATCACCATTCCGCCAGAAGCTCCTGTTTCAATACAGAATGCTATTCGAGATCACGTTGACCAGTACTCGGCTGTTCATGCCAATGCGGTAGACAATATTAGCCGAGCAGCAGAAATCAATCGAGCCACGACTCAACAAGAGTCACATGCCCCGACAGTATGCACTAGGGCAAAAAGTTCTTTTACAGACTGAGTATATTCAATGGACTGGTTTGACAGAGGCAGGCAGACACTTTAAGCAGCCATATATCGGGCCGTTTACCATATCCAAAGTTGTCAGCCATGGACGTGCATATGAGCTAGATTTCGGAGGTCTCGACATTCGGATCCATCCGGTTCAGCCTGTATCCAGATTGGAGTTATACAATGACTCAATTCAGGCACCTTTGCCTCTGCCACAGATGATCACCGAAGAAGGGCAACCATTATTTGAGATATCACACATTCTCTCAGATACGATTACTAGAGGTGTCAAGTACTATTTAGTGCGATATACATATGCAGGCTACGGCCCTGAACATGACACCTGGGCCAAAGCCACAGAGCTGACCAATGCAGCAGCCATGATAGCTGCCTATGAAGGCTAACCATATATTAAGCCTATTGTTCTTACTTCTTGTAATATATACTAATACATGTCGATCATCTATATACCCTGCACTTAATGTTGTATCATTATGTTGTATCAGGAGCAGGAATTGATCCTTCCTTGCTGAGGTGTAGTGAGCCTTGTACAAAATTCATACCCTTGCACAGATACGCATACATGCGAGTACGATATCTGTGGATAATAAAAGCTGCTATACTGCCTTTGCCGGACCGTGGTTTGTCATTCGGGTCTTACGGCCAGTCATTCTGAACTGCCAGAATGTTCTGAGGTAGATGGAGTTGTGATCCTGAGTCGTGCTTGACACACATGACTAAAAAGAAATCACATTAGTGTGGTTTGCCGACAAGACGACAACTGGCTTTCGGCAATAGCGCAACACACTGGACCAAAAAAGGAGTTTTGCATTTGGGTGAGGATTTAAAGTGGACTCCTCATAGAGACCCTCCGATATCTCTAAGCAGCGCAATCTCCGACTGCATTAAAAATCTTATCCATTCGACCGTTAATCCTCCATAGCAGTTCCAGGAGGGGAGGAAGGGTGGATGCACTATATAGCCGTGGAAACAAGAACCCAATGGGTCGAATCGTCGATCGGCAAACGCATATCTCTCCGTAACGTAAACCTCGGACAGAGATACCCTGAGCGTCACTCTGAAATACGAAACGCAATACGCAACGTCACTCTGTAATACGAAACGCAATGCGACAGGGGTGCAACATCCTAAGAACTGTAAGGTGAGGGTTTAAAGTGGACTCTGTTCCCCCCGATATCCTAACCCTGAAGTACTATAAGTATTATATGGGGGGCAACATCCTAAGAACTGTAAGGTGAGGGTTTAAAGTGGACTCCTCATAGAGACCCCCCGATATCCTAAAACACCTCGAGGGACGCCTCACCGGTGTACGAAGACTGGCCAACTCGACAACAAAGACATCAAAGACATATACAAAAGGTATGCACCCTATATTGTGAGGTCACAACACTTCCAAGAGGGGAGATCTGTCAAGGATATGACCGATGACATATGTGTCATTCATGTCATACGTGCCATACCTGTCATACATGTCATATCATGTCATTGCATGTCATGTGTCATAATGACATACAGTCGTCAAGTATTGTCAGTACCGTCGACTATGACATGTACGGTCAGTATGTCTATCATCCACCTAAGGTGAGTGACATCTGTCATCGAGAGGCCAAGTATATGGCATCGAGATGGCGAAGCAAGATAAGTCTTCAAGAACTGAATTGTTCTGTCAAGACGCATCTTCGCTTCTAGCATGCACTGAACAGCATGCGAGCATCAATGGCTATATTGTCTGGCCGATGCGTCAAGTTCACCTAGTGCTCTCGAGTTCACACCTCGATGGTGGTAACGCGTATGGCGCGTGAGAGCACTCGAGTATATGAGGAGCATTGAGCTCAAGCACGCACTTCTGGTCCCCAGATTGCTGCACTCATACCCACCAAACTCTTGCGCATTGCTGCTACAGTTCAATAACAGCCGCGCCATATATCCGGTCGTCAAGACCTTGACATTACCCCGATTGGCCGGCCCCGGGCCGAACTGAGTCGCCAAAATGAGGCCCGGGCCGAAGAGGGGCCGAAAGAGAAATTGCTTTGGAGCCGAACCAATTTGGCGCAAACTTCTAAAATTTTGATGAAAATTTTGCGATTTTTGCATTTTCCCATATTTAAGATTAAAATTGTCGCGCCTGCGGCGAGCATTTTGTAGTTTGGACTGGGCGGACCGAAGGCGGGCCAAAAGAATTTTTGATTTGGGGCCGTACCAGGTCAACGGAAGATATCTTCCCTGCCTGGCGGTGGGGGGCAAAAGTCACTGCTGCATGACACCACCTCACCCCGAAGAAGTGAGGGGTCAGAGAATGTCAGGAGCAAACACACAAACCCTAAAACCTAACAATGCAAATTGTTACTAGGCTCAAAGCCGGACTTTTCTTAGTCCAACTAGAGGCGGCTCTCCGCATGTGCGTTGGCCCGCAACAAGAGGCAAAGCTAGTGTGGCTAAGGAAACCTGTGCTGAGCTCATTCCGCACCTGCTCCACCAGATGGCGGTGCACGATCACGATTGACACCCGCACGGTTGCCGGAAGCCGCAGGCGGAATGTAGAGGGGCCCTGCACGGAAAGCCGGCCAGTCCTCGTCGTCCTCATCGCTGATGTGGCGAGTAAGGTTGATGCCGGGATCTGGGTGGGCAGCCCTGTCCGAGAGTCTCGCTTCAGGCCCCCACTCAGACCCAAGTCCAATCTGAGCCTGTCTAGACCTGAGTACGGGTACAGTAGTAGTACAGTACCATGACCGTTCGAGGTTCTAGGTTTAGGTTTAAGTTCTGTCTTCGTAATTATTCTATATCACAAATACATATCTGAAATACCGCGTGTTCTGACTGTTAAGTGTATCCACACACCCGAGATATATACTGCGCGGCTGTATTATATCACTAGTTGATGGCACCAGGGGTCCATGCATGGTGGGAGATGTCGTCCGCAGGCAGGTCGATCACGGTCTCGCTCATGTCGCAGGACGTCGGAGCAAACACGGGAGCACGAATACTCATAGCAGCGGGGGCCTGCTGCGGAGTCCCATCCTGTGCTGCGGCCTCGAGCTGGAGGGCACGAGTCGTAGGTGCGGCTGACGGTGGCCACGCAGAGAGCGGCGGTCCGGCGGAGGGACATGCGGAGGGGAAGGGGCGTTAGGAGGAACCCTGCCAGGAGCGAATGCCTTAGCGCAGGAGAAAGGGCGGACGCCCCCATTGATGAGTTGACCGTCGGTGACCGCCCAGAGGCGGAAACATGTGACGCAAGGGACGCCCTTACCCTCCCACTGCAAGTACCGGACGTTCTTGATGGGCTTCCAATCGCCGACGGGCTTCTCCATGCGGCGATCGCCGAAGGCGAGGGCAGACCCACCGGGAATCCTGCCACCATCGGACCGACCGCCACCACCAGACGCCGGCAGGTCACCACCAGAAGCAGGCACGGAGACTGAGTCGGGCCAAGCGGGCTTCTCGTCGCGGTACGTCTTGCTGAGACGAAGGGCGAGGGCGGCGTAGGTGAAGGGATGGTTGGCGGCCAAGTCGCGGAGCACCACCAGGTAGAGGGGGGTGACGTGGGGAGAGGCGGTCGCAGAGGTGACGTGCGCAGGACGCTGTAGAGGTCCTGCACGAGCCTCGAGCTGAGGTCGGTGTCGGTGTAACCAGGGTGAAGCTTCGGATGCTTGTCGGCGAGGGTCCGAAAGACCGCACGTTGGGGGGCGGGATCGTCGGTCTCATCGAGGATAATAGCGCGTAGTCGAACCCAGAATCGGTGAGCATCGGGGCCACCAATCCCCTCGACGTGGAAGCGAAGCCGTTGCAGCGCGCAGCGACCGTCATGGGGATGAACGAAGGAGGGCTCCTCGTAGAGGGATAACGCCGTACCTCGAAGCACAGTGGGGAGGGCGACGCAAAGGAGCTCGTTGAGAGTGAGGTGGTAGACCTCATACTCGTAGTCCAGATCCAGAAGCTTCATGATCTCGTTGCGAGATAGGGGGCCAAAGACGTAGGACATGCATGTTGGCCAAAAGGACGGCGAAGTCGGACTCTGCATCGGGTCCATCAAGGGTGAGGCCAACGTTCGCCTTGAACCCATGGGAGTGGAGGAGCTTCGCCAACTCCTCGCCATAAGAAAACGCGTAGTCGAGTTTGTCGGCGAATTCTTCACGTTGAGAGGCACGAACAGGGGTGGAGACCCATACAGAGTTGTCAGCGTGGAACTCCGCAGAAGTCGCTGAACGAGAGAGTGGAGTGGGGCGACTCCGTAATGAGGACGTGCGGACGATAGGGTCGGCAGCACCACCACCGGCAGGGCTGGTGGGAGGAGTGAACCCAGGAGTCCGTCCACCAGCGGAGCGGGCGGCTCGCAGACAGCTGCCGAGAGAAGCAGGTTCGGCACCAGACATGTTGGGGATGACGTAGGCTGAAATGGCGACGACGGGTGTGCTAGATACGCACGAAGGTCGAGGAGCTAGACGCGCTCAATGAAAGACGATGACGGTGTTGTGAAACAGGACACGCGTAACAGATTGCGGGGAGCTAGATTCGCTCTGCCGGGAAGAGTGGCGTTGCGCCACAGAATACCGCGTTTCGCGGGATCAAAGTGAATGCGAAAGAACGTGGGCAGCCACTATCAGTGGTAACTCATAACCTCACGAGGAGTGTTAATATATATATATATATATTAGAACGGTATATATATATATATATATTACACGGAAAGCAGAAAGCCGTTCAGCGGCAGTCACGGGTTTCACAATAAAAAAGATGAACATATAAAATACTTACGTATTTTTTTGTGAAGAGCTGAGAGACAGAAACTGACACCTCAGATCGAGGGGTGACACGAGGACAGAGCTGCCGGACCCCCTGTGCAGGGGGCAAAATTCCCTGTCTGCATGAGGCTCTCGAGGCCGGGAAGGGTGGGGTGGGGGGGACTTGGGACTTGATTTTAAAATCCTTGATTCAGGTTTTCATTCCGTATTTTCAAAAACGTTTCTATAACACCCTTGAGTGAAAACCTTGGGGCCTCCTCGCTCCGCGCCGGTGCGGCGCGGCGGTCCGCTTCGATATAATAAAAATAAGGAATATTCTATCTGATTTATTATTTTGTTATTAATGAATTTTCAGTTAGAATTTCCGAATTTTCGAAATTCAAATTGAGCAGATCCACAAAGGGCTGAGTTATGTGACACGCCTACCCTACGATACCCCCCCTCCCCCCACCCCCCACCTATAGCTAGTAGCTACCCTAGCTACCCAATAATCGCATATGTAAAGTTATAAAGCAAAATGCACGATCAAATGCCCGAGCCGAACTCCAGAGAGTTCAAACGACATTTTGCCCAGGACCGGGCGGGGACCTTCACCGGGTCTGTGCGATACACGCAACTCAAGCTCCGCTCGTCGCTCATACCATCCAATCATTATCGTCACACAAACCCCCAAGATTCCGCACGGTTCAGCGGCCGTGCTATATCTTATAGCGGATACCTGCTTGCCTCAAGGTCTTGATTTTGGTGAAACTTGCAAGGCTCCCAATCAATATTTCCGATAACCGCGATATTATCGGATGTTTACTTTTTCAGAGCTACCATCAGCTGACACGTCGGATGCTATATACGTGTTATCGGCTGATGTGGCAAGTGATAACGAAATATTCTAAACTGACAACAGAATATTCTAAACTAATAACAGAATATTCTTAACTGATAACAGAATATTCAAGGGTGATAACCTAATATTTTACTTACGTGGCAAGCACGTAACAGAATATTCTATAAAAGCAGGAAGTGATCAGAATAGCCTATTTGGGTGCAAAATGGACAGAAGGATCAGAAATCTAACATAGGTCACCGCAGAGATTCTGGCTAGAGCAGATTTTGCCCAAATTCCTGCTCGCGCGACAACATTCATGCCAAGAAAAACCTGCATGTCGTACACAAAGTCAGGATTTCTAAGTTACCAAGCTGAAGAGCAATGTGCTCTGCGAGATAGCAAAATCTGATGCAGAAACTACCTCTGCTCAACAGATTCCTACCAAGGGTTGGCTTCATTTGCGAACCTGCGCCAAATCGTGAAAAGTCGATTCCACGAGAATTAAGTGCCCGCTACTCGATGGCCTTACGCCCTTACATCCAGTATGCACAACAACCCTGCGTATAGGAAACACAGCGCACAGAATCATGCATCGAGCCGGAAACCCGCATTCTTTGCATGCTCGGAAAATACCAACCTACAGCACTATCTCCCACGCATGCCACAGGGATGAAAGCACACACCTGCTCACAACGCTTCCAGAAACCACGACTGGCTGCTCCTGCGCTGCACATAACGTAACCAGATGAAAACTATTAGTAACTTGGGATAAGACAGTCAAATGCAACAACAGCGCAAGACAAAGAAATGCTCAAGAACAAACGGCGGGCACCTAATTGCTACACCGCGGGTGACATCGTTGGGAGCAATCGCAGCGCGTCGCCGCGGTGATGACGTTGCCGTGATGTTCAAACTGAGCTTCGATCTGCACAACAAAAAATGCGCACACGTTAGGTAAAGTGAAAAAAGAGTAGGTTAGTCATGAAGGGGCGACCAACACCAACAGCTGCTCACATGATCCCTAGAACCCAGTAGTCACTCTTATAATGGACACCAGAAACGAACAGAAACGAGAAGACAGCTCATACCTGTTCTCCAAGCAGTCAAAGACATCTCTGCCGCCATATGATAAAGTAAAGCTGAGATCTGCATACTGACAGGTACACACAACGTTAGGTAAAAAAGAAAAGAAAATAACAAATTGTGAGGTCAGAGGCGACTATCACCCCGACCGCAATACAGAAATCTACACGGTTGGCAAGTGGGAGAAGCGTACCTCAGAGTGGCAGGGTCGGATGTAGTCCCGAGGCGTGCCAGAAGCTAACGCACTGCCCTGCCTCGGAGGCTGCAATAGCGAGCCAGGAAATGCGTGCAGGCGACACAATAAATGCCGAGTTGGTTCAACCTGGTCAGGTCAGTCAAACACGGATTCTGTGTAATGAAATAACCGCTGGTGAGACAGTCCTGCAAAAGCGAAACTTGGAGTAGAAGAAACCACGCAACAATTAGAAAGAAGCATATAGCACTCAAGCAAACCTTCGGGCAAACGGGTGATATTCCACCGCCACAGCCTGAAAAGATAAAGAAACTGCAAATCGGAGGGTCCTCATTCCAGCACACGCGGATAAGTGATTCGTCTCAAATAGCCTGCGCGCCGATAGCGAATAAAGTCTTAGTCATTTATCAACGAGAACGAAAGACACTCTAGCTTGACTAAAATTAACGATGCAGGCTGCCAAGTCTGAAAAGAGCGGTCAGATATTTAAGAATCGAGAAGGGATAACGAAAGAGCTTATGGAAACCGACTTCCGGGGCAAACATGCAGACACAAGAATCAGCGGAGTACGTACGCAAAGAACGTTGAGCAGGAAGTCTCTTCCAACAAATGACAGCGTCTCGGACACACCGTGCACCTCCTGTACGAAAGTAGTACCTGCAATCGATCTGAAAACACGCGCAAAAGTAAAGAGGCCAAAACAGGTAATGGCAGGCGAGGGGATGTGCACACATCGGTTGGGACCCGTGCTGCACTGCCGAGCAAGTGTTTCACAAAATGAGCGTTGGAATCTGCGGAGTAACCATATGTATGAGGGTCAAATCTGAAACTGCAATCTGATCGTTAATTTTAATCGAACGGCTTCATTTAAATTATTTCCAGAATGTTATGAAATCTTGAATTCGTGATCGATGCGAACGATCGGTGCGCTTCGAGCAAGTTTCCAATCGAACAAATTTCGCCTAGTCGACTCCAAGCTCGTAAAATGGGAGCAGTCCGACGTGGCAGTGATACCAAAGTGCTTTGAGCGATATCAGATCTGGCGTGGCCACTCTTAACAAAATCCGATAAGCTAGTTATCGGTTTTCTACGGGGTGTCACCACTGGCATCGTTGCGCTGACGCGCAACGATATCAGTGGTATCACCCCTCCGAAAACCGATAACTGTCTCGTATCGATATATCGTTTTAATGACCGATTAACGGATGGGGTCCTCTAAGTATCGATTGTGGACGTTTTGATGTTCCATATTTAACACATCACACATCGTGTATCAATGCACGCATAATCGATTATTCATCGATTGTCCCAATTATCGATACCATTTTCTGGATATCGAAAATTATAGATACCAAAATTATATCCGATGGGGAACCTTGGAAATTTGACCACCAGCTCTTACCGGTACCCCCGTAGTACGGGTTATGACCCCTCAATATGATCACAGTGTCCATCCTGATGAGATAGTGACTAGGAGTGCAGTAGTTCACGGGTGACCGATAGTCTCCGATACGGGTTCTAAGTTTTCACTTTATTCCCGCGCGGCACAGTTTGACATAAAACGGGATCGAAATGGGGAGCAGTTCGATCCCGGTTTATGTTATCACACCAAAGCACTAGTATATGTTTGTTGAGAATACCAATGGTAAAGACTCGCGCAACGCTCAAACACAAACGGACGAAGTATATAGTGGGTTGTCTGTGGTGAGAGCAGGGAGAACCTGCCTCATCATGCCGATCGCATCGATCCCACTGATAGGAAACTGTCCCAGCCGTACTAGTACCACCATTGGGTTGTGAACCCGACAATTCTTATGAGCAACGACTTCGGTGCATCACACACCATTCAACGCCTGCATATTTGCTCGGGTATGCTGACTACACGAATTGCTCAAGCTATGTAGGAGCTGCTTATTCTCCACATGGTCAGAGACTGTCGCTAAGTGACACGCATCGTGGAGGAGAGTGTGGCCAAGCTACCTGAGAAATTTCTTTATCATCTGTAGGAATACTGGAGGTTAGGATCTAATAATTGTGATATGATTCTTTTTTACTACATAAGACCGTTCGTCTCCGTGCGCAGAAAGGTTTGCTCCGAGTTGGGAACGAACCGGCGAGCTCAAGGTATCTAGTCCTACTTTCATTCTACCACTGAGTTACCGGCTTGTCGATGTTCAAGCTCGATTCTACTCATGCGGCACGTGGACAGCTAAGATTATCATACATATCCGGAAGGTCGAATGTGACATCGACGACGACGTATCAACAGCAACATCACGAGTGCGGACGTCTACCCTCTTTTGTACGCTACATATGCATGCGTACCTTATAATAACCATAAACTGGGCGGTTTGTTATTGGCAAGGATTTACTCATGTATGTGTGTTCTCGAAGAGCTCGTTTCACAATATTTCCCGTAGGTAAAATTACTTCAATCAAACATCACATTACAAGCACAATTCCCGCCTCAAACACTTATTTACATTTACACCAATAATGCAGATGTTCTATTGGCTAGGCTTTCTACCTCCTCCCTGTTCGGCTTCGGCATGAGTTTGTAAAGGTAGCACTAGTCTCTCTCTCTCTCTCTCTCTCTCCGAGAATCGAGTCGTAAAGAAGTGACAGCTACGCTGATGGACTGTCCGAGTAGCCTAGGGGCCACAACAGCAGGAAATTCCATGTGACAACATGACGACCACTCACCCATCCCTAATGTGTGCTGAATATGCGTGTCCTCACGGAGGACTTGTCATACACCTCGAGGTCGGCATTAATTTGTGTGAGGCGTTCAAGCACCTGCTCAAAGGTGGGCCGTTGAGTCGGATCTGTGTGCCAGCAATCATTTAGCAGCTCAACATATGAAGGCGGGCAGTCCAACACAATTGGCATAGGGGGGCGCTCCCCTCGGTCTATTGCGCGCATGATCTGTCCCAAACCGTTGCACCCTCCAGCACCCCATCAGCCTTTTTCATCCAACCCTCAACTTCCCTACCTGGATGCTCTCCTTGTTGCTGGTACAAACTTCTGGCGGTGAATGCTGCGATTCAAGTCGGCTTGCCTGCAGGAAACTGCCTGCTCGACCCAAGGATGTAAGATAAGCTTGGCTTCAGTCTGAGGCGTCGATTGCCTGACAGCTCTCGATGGAGGTGGGGGGGTTGATGCAGGCGGGCTACCTGCATAGGGTGAAGCCCTTTGAAAGGTTCCTCCCGTGTGAGCAGCTCCCAGAGGACTACACCAAAGCTATACACATCTGCCTTCTCATCGTATGGCGCGTTCTCCAAAACCTCCGGCGCCATCCAGCCCCAAGTGCCCACCTGCTCCCCACATAACTTCCCAACCACCAAGTCACCCCACCAAGTCACCCCACCAAGTCACCCCACCAAGGTGTCCTGCCTGCCAGAGAATCCATCGGCATACATATCCTCTCACACTTAATCCGTTGGCCAACATAGTATGGATGCGTGTATCGGCATACATGTCCTCTCTCCGTGTGACCAAGAGAAGGTTGACGTCAGAGGTGGCTTTTGGACGAGCCGGCGCGACATATTGGACATGCCGTCACGATCTCAGAAGGTCAGACGCCACGCCGTTGCGTGGCGCGAGGCAAATATTCACGCGCGACGCCAGCGTCATTGCTACGCCTCCCATGCGCTATGTCGGCGCCCTGGGGATGGGCCCCATGCCCATCGCATAGCACGGCACCGGCCAATTCCAGCCTTGGAGAACATTTTCTTAGGCGATATGTTCAACATAATTCGATATTTGTTATTTTTCGACTAAAAATCGAGAACAATTTGTCGACCAAAATTTCTCATGCTTAGCACCTTTATAACACTGCATAAAATTTAAAAATCGCGCCTGCGGCGCCATACTTATCCACGCCGGCACCATGGCGCCACGCCGGCGCTCACGCGAGTAAGATTTATCAAGCGCCACGCCAGCGCCATGGCACGACGGCATGGCCTGCAGCCTCACGACCCAAATCTCCGACCCCAAAATTCACCCGTGGTTGGTATGCCGCCTCTTGATCAGAGCAGGGCAGGCGGCCATGCAGGGCGTGCCTGGGTGTGGATGCTGTTCGCCTTGGTGCGTGCAAGCCCGAAGTCAGACACCTTGATGTGCCACTCCGAGTCCACCAGCAAGTTCACACTCTGACCATCACCCACCCACCCACCGTACAGGGCCCGCATGGCGTGTCAGCGCCACACGCCTCGGAAAACAGCGCCCGCGCATGCGCCTATGGCTAGTCTGAGGAAAGCTCAACGAGTGGATTAAGCGAAAGCTCTCAATTTCGGTCGACCAATCAGAGGGGTGAGCCCTTCAGAATCTGGGAACGGGGACACCAGCTGTGAGCGGCACACTACATCAGACCATGCAAGCGACCTGAGCAATGCGAGCGCTCCTCCTGTCTACCATGGTGCACGCATTCAGTCCAAGACCGAAGCTGGTGGAACCTGCTTTGAAGCATCCGAAGGTGGGGTGTGCGGCAACGCACTGAGGGAAACCCACCTCTGTGGAAGTGTCATTCCCTTAAGTGCACGCGGGCGACGCTTTGCCGGGTGGCTCACAGACGAAGCGCTCCGAGGAAGGGTCCACAGGCCAACGCATGAAGGGGTGGGGGGTGGGGGGGGTGGCGCAGCAGGAGGGCACCTTGAGATCACGGTGCACGATGACTGGATCCCGCTGGTGGAGGTAGCCCATGCCCCTCGCCGTCTCGCTCGCCCACCTCACCACTGTGGACATATCTATGTGATTCTTTTTATTTCTTAAGACACTGGCCATGCATTCCTCCCCCATGCCCTCCACCCCACATCACGTCAGCTCAAGACACTGACCATGCACCCCCTTCCCCCATGCCTCCACCCCACGCCCACATCACGTCAGCTCAAGACACTGGCCATGCACCCATCCCCCATGCTCTCCACCCCATGCCCACATCACGTCAGCTCAAGACACTGGCCATGCATCCCTCCCCCCCATGTCCTCCACCCCATGCACACATCACATCAGCTAAACCCGGATTTGTCTATCGCCTCAAGACAGGGGAAGGAGCCGGGGCCATTCCCGCGCACTGCGCCGGAGGAGGCCACATCCCGGGTCATGCCTCAGCCCCTACAGAAGCCGCGCAGATGATGGACCGCGCAGAGGATGGACAAGTCAGCACACGCTTGCCCGGGCGCCGCGCAGCACATGGCGCGCCCGCCACTCTACCTGTACAGGCTTCCGAGTTGAGCAATCTCCATGACGATGCAGAGGTCCGGAAGCACGGTGCAGGCCCCAATGAAATTGATCACGTTCGGGTGCTTCAGATTCTGCAGCATCGCTACCTCGCGTTTGAAGTCCCCTTGCGCCTGCAAAGCACGCGCGTCGCCGCCCTCTGTCATCAATCCCTCGGTCCCCGGGTCAGAGCGCCCCGACCCCTTCCGTCATCACTTGCATCGTGGGCGGGTCAGAGCGCCCCGACCCCTTCCGTCATCACTTGCATCGTGGGCGGGTCACAGCGCCCTGCGTTGTAACAAGCGCGGCGCACCTGAGGGTTGATAGACACGCTGAGACGCTTGACTGCCACCTCCATATTCTGCCACGTGCCCTTCAATACATCACCAAAGGAGCCTTGCCCAATCTTTGGCCCCAGCTTCAAATCCTCCAACTTGATCTCGCATCTCTCTAAGATGTCGCTATACTCGTCCCTCTGCTCACCGATCCACCCCACCACTCACCACAGCCACGAGCACGACGCCCTGGAGGAGTGCCCTAACCCCCCTAGGTTTAAGAGCACAAGGCCGTCCGGGCACCCACGCACCCTCAATTCAAGAGAGCAGGCCCTTAAGTGAACCGCGGAGGGGGTGGCAGCAGGCTATTCCCCGGGCGCCTCCGCACAGCCGCCGCCGCAGCTGAAGTGCTCCCTACTGCTAACTGGAGGCGCCCCCTCCGCGGATCTGCTGCTAACTGGAGGCGCCCCCTCCGCGGATCTGCTGCTAACTGGAGACGCCCCTCTGCGGATCTGTAACTGGAGGCGCCCTCGGATGCTGCTAACTGGACTGGAGGCGCCCCCTCCTGCGGATCTGCTGCTAACTGGAGGCGCCCCCTCCGCGGATGCTGCTAACTGGAGGCGCCCCCTCCGCGGATCTGCTGCTAACTGGAGGCGCCCCCTCCGCGGATGCTGCTAACTGGAGGCGCCCCCTCCGCGGATCTGCTGCTAACTGGAGGCGCCCCCTCTGCGGACCTGCTGCAACCGCTTTCGCATTGCATGCTTCACCAACAGGTGCCTCGCTATAAAGCAGGAGGGGAGGGGGGAGGGGAGGGGGCACCTCGGAGGAGGATGCCTGCCGAGCACGCTCCCGCCGCTCCGTTCGGTTGCGTATCTCCTCCCAGCTGTCATCGTTCCCGTTGCTCCCCCCTTCCTTGGAGCTCTCTCCGAAGGGTTCCCAGACCCCCGACGTGGCCTCCCGCCCAAAGTTCGCCCAGGCATTTGGGTCGGAGAGGGACCCGGGCCCACCCGTGGCCCGACTGCCAGGCGCCACGCTGCCCATCCCGTTGGGCAGGATGTTGGCCCACGCGCTCGGGTCGGACAGCGACATGAGCCCCGCCCAGATCTCCTCGCCGGTCGACGGCTGCGGCGGCGGGGCGGCGGTGGGCGCAGCAGTGGAGGTGGATGCCGCCACGAGGTCCGCAAAGTGCGCCGGGTCTGCCGGGCGCTCCGGGGACGGCGGGGCTGGAGCCACGGCGTCCGCTAGAGTGCGGCAGTCCGCAGCGAACGCCCCAAAGAGCGCGTCGGGCGACAATGCTGCCGCTGAGCTGCTGCCACCCAAGCTGTGGGTTCTGTGATGCCCCCCCTTGCTATAGTCCCGCGCCGGGCCTGCAGCTGCGGTGGCTCCCTCCCCGCCAGGAGACAGTACGGGCTGCTGTATTTGCTGCTGCTGCTGCTGCGGCGGCGTGCGCATCTGCTGCTGCTTCTGCTGCATCAGCTGCATTTGCTGCAGCTGCTGCTGCGTCTGCTGTTGCATCTGCTGCTGCTGTTGCTGACGTTTCTGTTGCTGTATTTGCATCTGCTGCTGTTGCATCTGCTGCTGTTGTTGTATCTGCTGCTGTTGTTGCTGTTGTTGTTGCATCTGCCTGCTGTTGTTGTTGTTGTTGTATCTGTTGCTGTTGCTGCTGCATCTGCTGCTGCTGCCATCTGCTGCTGTTACTGAATTTTCTGCTGCTGCATCTGTTGTTGTTGTTGCTGCTGCTGCTGCAAGTGCTGCTGCTGCATCTGCTGTTGTTGCTGCTGCTGCATGTGTTGTTGCTGCTGCTGCATCTGCTGCGGCTGCTGCATGGGATGCTGGTGCGGGTGGTGGTGATGCGGGTGGTGGTGGTTTACGTGGTGGTTGTGCTGTTGGTGTGGAAATTGTTGCTGGTGCTGGTGCGGGTGCGCAGATGCAGGCTGCGGAGGCTGGTGCAGGCTTCCCTGGAAGTCGCGCTGCGGGGAGTCAGTGGGCGAAGGCATGGATCCGAAGGGGCTAGTGGGCATGCTCGGGTAAGCAATGCCCTGCTGGGCTGGCATTGCTGCAGGCACAAATGGCAGCGCGGGGCCCGCCCCAGGGGCTACGCCTGACGACGGGGGCATCCACATCCCCGCAGCACCAGGCGCGCTGGACGCCACGCTAAATTGTGCACTTGCTGCTTGGGCGTGCTGCGCCGGCCCTGGGATGCCGTGCGTGGGCACCAGGATGGCTGCCCCCGGCACCTGCCACGGAGGGGGGGCCGGATGCTGGAGGGACTGCAGGCCTTGCGGGCTGTGCAGGTGCTGGTGGACCGCGGACGCCGCCGAGGGTGCCACGCTCTGCGCAATACCCTCTCCGCCCACGGCCCCCCCTTCGCGAGTGCCTCAGGACTTCCCATTTGGGCCCCTTGCTCCACAATTGAGGCCCACGCCCGTGAGGGCGCAAACCACGAGAACACCACTGAGCGTGCCGCCGCAGGTCAGGGGAGGGAAAGTACGCACCGGGCTGCCAGACGTAAACTGCAAAGCGGAGAACTCGGGCTGGTGGTGCGGCCCCGGGCGCAGGGGGTCGGAGGGGATGAACTGAGCCGCGGACGGTGTGACCGAGTCCACAAAGACGGTCTCAAAGGAGGTGAATGGGGCGGGGACGGTTGGGGAATTGATAACAGGTGCAGGCACTGCGTCGTCCAGCAGGAGATCCAGGGTCGTGGTCGAGGGCGATTTGGTATGGGTTGGCGAGCTGGTTGACGGGGCACTCTGCAGCCGGGACTGCTTCTCAACGACCCCCAGCGAGCTCTCCATCACCGCAGTCACCGCCACCCGATTGGACGGAGCGGAGTGCTGTCGCACCAGCTTGTCCGGACTTGCACTTGGTGAGGGTGGCCGGGGTGGTAGATGCGGATTAATGGACAGTCGCGGAGGTCCAGCAGCCCCATCCTCCTCCTCAGGGTCGCTGTCGTCCTCGTCATCTTCTAGGCCGAGCTCTTGCACAGTGGGTGCCCGGTGAGTCGATGGTGGCAGCCTTCACCAGCCCCAGCCGCACCGCCTCCATCTCAATGCCTCGGGTCACCATGTTTGACGGCGCGCTTAGTGTTGCAACCCTCCTAGCCCCCTCTCGGCAGGGATCTCGAGCAAGAACACTAAGCTCCCGAGGGCGCTCATCGATTGACGTACCGGTGCATGGCTTGGGCCATGAAGTTGGGCGGTTGCTCGGGAAGTACGGGAAGGCCCGCTTTATCCGCGATCCCCGGGGCCGCCCGCGCCCGGTTGAAGGCACTCCGGAGCATGCGGTGCTGATCCCGCCATCCCCACCCTCTCGCTCCCCCTCATACGATGCAATGCTCATGCAGGCACACTCGGCCACTCTTCAAAAACCGGCTCTTGCTCGGCTCGCGGCTCATCAACGGACCGCTGTAGCGCAGATACACCGGCAGTAGACTGGGCTTGAGTGCATGAGCAAGCTGCACACCCTGAGCTCCCAGAAGCCGCACCCCCAAATGATCCATGCAGGCCGCTAGAGCTCGCAGAAGCCACACCCCCAAATGATCTATGCAGGCCGCTAGA